>CM038469.1:33402265-33605418 GCA_021464415.1 Lonicera japonica | reverse complement strand
ATTTAGGGCATTCAGGATACAAAATTTTATAATACACAACTAAAAAGTTAGATTGTCTTCTCTCGCAAATATCAATATATTTTAAAATTATTTTACAATTTTTCTTAGAATTATATTATATTGATTAAATTTGTTATATGTTACAAATAGTCTCTATCCTCTCAACGCTAGCAAATTGTAAGATTCTAACTCGGGTCTTCAGTTAATTGAAGATTTTTTCTTACCACTAGAACAGTAGTAGAACCTAATAAATCAGCAATTCAAAAAATAGGATTATTCTTGTTCTTATTTTATGTGGGTCAAATGGTCTTTCCAAGAATGGTATGAAATGCTGAAAAAATCTATTCTTGAAAAATATATCCACCCAACTAATATTTAGATACAAATCTATGTTTAATTTCTTTTAAAATTAGATTCCTAATTAAAACCTACCTCCTTCTTTATTCATAATTTTTTCTTGTGTCGGACTTTAAACCCTTGAATAAAGATTTAGAAAGCTGCTAGAAGATGAAAAAAGCTCAATTACTTTTCCTTATATTTTTACGGGTCACATAATAATTTAAGAGCATATATCAAATAAAACATAATTAATTTAATTTTCTTGACAATTAAATAAAATATTTTTTTTGCAAGTCATTCCATGCAGCAGGTAAAATAAACGCCCAACTTCGATCAACTTAACAAACCTTCAAAATGTACATTAATTGACAAAACTTATGAATATAAAAAAAATTACATCAAAAATATATATTGGCATGTGTTGGAATGTTCTTTCCAAGAATGGTTTGCAATACTGAAACTTTTGATAATTATGTTGAAAATCTCATGTGATTCGATCTAAGTGATCTTTTTGATGAAGAATGGTACGTATGAAATACTGGAGCTTTTGATAATTATGTTTAAGATCTCATGTGACTCAACTGGTCTTTCAAGGGATGGTTATGAAATGCTATTTTTTTTTATTTTTTATTTATAAACAATAATCAAGATTACTCTTATGGGGTGGGGGTGGCTCTTCTCTCTTCTAATACATACATATGACTAAAACATACTATCACCACAAACAATGGGTCGATAACCATGTGGTGTGGTAGGATTTGAGATTTACTTTCTTACTTAATTTTCTAGTTGCCAATCTTCAAATTGAATTTGGTTAACTTTTAGCCACTGGCACCATTCTTCTCTTGCTACACTTCTCTATATTTCCTCTTTGCATCTCACACCATACTTGTACACTTTTTAATTTTAAATGACATAAAACGAAAAGGAAATGAAATGAGAATGCAAAGCAAGTGGTAGCAAAATTTTTGCTCCGTGACTTGTCCAATCAGAATAGTCACAAAAACATTGGATTACTAGTATACTTAAGCCAACATTTTTGGCTTCATCCAAGCCAACCTAAACACATGGTACCTTTTCCACACTTTCCTACCACGCACAAACGCATTTAACCTCTGTTGTTCATTGAGAGGCCTGTAAAATATTTATCACTTTTCAGCATCATTTGACGTATCAAAACCTAAGACAAGGACAGTCCATGTTAAAAACAGAAAACATGAAAACACGTATTAAACTAGCAGTACAGGTTCAGGGAATCTAAAAGTTTCAGCTCATTTCAATTTGCGAAAACACATACATCAGATGGATTTTTGGTCTATGCCAGAAGTGTCTGGACCAGTTTTTGAAGAGCTTTTGCACACCTCGACTAGTTCCCTTCACGGAAACTATCAACCACTGGCCACTAGAGATTTTGTATCTACTGGAATTTAAAATGGGGAGCTCCTAGTGAAGTTCGGTCTCCTAAACTCAGAGTGACTAACCACTGGACCACTTTGTTATGGTTGTACATCAACTGAATTTCAGCTTGATAATAATTATACTTCTAAGCGCATCAGTAAATCCCTCCTTTAATTGGGGCGTGTGCCATATTTGCTTGTAGTTATTGCATGATAATATTCATTATGATTTTCGGGAGGAATTTCCATAGTTATTTGCCTAAAAACCAGTATATGATGTATAAATATATATAAAAAAAGATACGGAATTTACCGAATAATAAGAAACTGATTCTATAAAACAAAATTAGAAATAAATTAAGGATGACTACCGACTCTAGACTTTGTATAGACTTGTAAAATTAAAGTCTTCCCCCTTTTTTCCTCCAAGTTCAGAACAGTTGACTGACCTATAGTAGGAGGGAACAAATATATTCATTAATGGGCATTACCAATAACAAAAGAAAGGGACTATATTGTACAATAGAATATGAATTCCCCCGAGACTTTGTATTCTTATTTTAAGGACGGTGTTATTTACATCCGATATATTTATTTACAAACATTTTTTTTATCACAAATATCTCTCTACGGTAAATTTATCATCACTAATACTTCTCAAGATCCAGCTAATAAGAGCTGAGTGCAATCACATACACTCGGTTCACATGAGGATAGTTGTTAGTAAGAATTCGCCTAATATCAGGCAATGGAGTGCGGCAGTGTTTTCTAAATAAGGCTCGCTTAATGAGAGGTGAATGCACTCACATAAACTCGACTCAAATAAGAAGAGTGTACCGTTCAGCAATCACCTAACACTAAGCAATGGAAGGGGGTATTTGTGATAAATAAGGGAATGCTAATATGTGTTTTTAGTTAAATTATAGAGGAAGGTGTGTGTGACACATTTGAGGGGAATAACATCGCCCTATTTTAATGGCTTTCCACTCCCCTTATGTTGAGGGGTGGCTTTGATATAATACCGTACCATACTGAATGTACCGTGTATCGTATTGAAAATTCGGTACATTAAAATCCATTATCATTGCCATATCAAAACTTTTGGTATATCGAAATATCAGTATGATATGGTACATTACCAAAAACTCAATCCTGAAAAAAAAAGAACTAAAAGTGGACAGTCAAAAATCAACTTTTTTGGCTAAAACAAAACAAAACAATTACTTTTACTTGCCTTTAATTAAGTTTTTGTAATCAATTGTTCCAAGAACACTAAATCATGTATAAATATTGTTACATTATAAATTATAATCAACACATGCACATTTATCAAATACTTGGAAGCCGAAGGTTTGAAATTTAATATGATTAGAAAAAAAAATGAAAATAAATATTTGATATTTGAAGTTTAATACGATTGGTCTTGATTAATTAAGGGAAGCCGAATGATTGGTGGGTATGTTATTTATTCGGCCATTGCAAATTGCTAATTCATTATCATGGGTGTACAGGATATAGCAACAAAAAAAAGAGAGAAAATGAAAGAAATAAATGAAATTGAATAATAAGAAATAGGGCAAACATCTGATATATATGAATGTATGATGAATGAAAGAGAGAATATGAATATATTGGTATTATTTTGATATTTGGCATAATGGTACAATTGGTAATAGTACAGTACGAATACCGTGACAATACGAATTAATGGAGCAAATTAATTTTCTTTGCCAACCACGGGAAGACACATAGCCATCCACATCAACAGCCTGGTTAGTTACAATAAGGGGAGCTTGAGAGCTTTGTTTGAGTACCATTTGGAGGCCAAAGCTCCAGATGATGCGGGTATTTGATCTAAGGGTTATTTTCATACAACAAACTACGGAGCTCGAATGCCAGAGCTCTTCCAACAAGCTTTGGAGCTCTTTAGTCAATCACCGTGTCAAAACAAGTACAAACAGCATGGACGACTGCTGCTAACTCCACCAACGCCGCAAAACCTCCCTCAACTTCATTAAAAGCACACTAATTGCATTTTATGCACCGAAATATATGGAGAAGTAAGGTGAGAGTTCGTAATGATCACAAATGACCTTGGACCTGCTTTAGGAGCTCTGACACTAATTTCCTCTATATCATAGATATATGAGAAGCATTTACTTCCCTCAACAACCAGACAACAACTAAAAAAAGTAACCAAGCAATCAAGTTTTTGTTACAAAAGAGATATATAGACTCAGGTCAGATATGAAAGCTCAGTTGGCCGAAATGCTGAAAATGATAGGTCATTCTGGAAGGAACTCAATAGCAGCTCTAGTGAGGGACTCTGAGTCCCCATTCACAAAACATTTATATTCAGACCTGCCCGGTCCTAGAAAGATTCAAACTCCTAACCTTGGAGTCATATGATGTCTTAACAGACCCTGTGGACCACTGGCAGTAGTACGGGAACATGATTAGGCTCCAAAATGTCTTAGATGGCATTATATGCAGAGCATAAGTCACGACCCTTAAGGGAGTAGCTCGAATGTGGTGCAATAGTTAACCCCATGGTTAATTCAGAGCTCGCAAGAGCTCAGAACCCGATTTATATATCATTTCTTTGGGACATGAAAGCAGTCTAAGCCTTCTACTTACCACTTCACCAGTAAACAGAGGTCAACTAAAAGTCTGAAGAATTATGCATGCCGGTTCAACCAAGAGAGCTTGACAATTAACAACCTTAATGAAGGGGTTGCGGGGGTTGCCTTTATGGAAGGGGTAAGCTTCTCATACTGCTTAATGACTCTGGCCAGAATGGTCCCGAAAATCATGTTCGAGCTCTAAGATGAGGTCAACAAACAGATTGATGTAAAATAGACACTTTAAGGGCATAACTTGTTAAGTCTATCAGTTCTCTTACATTCTTCCAAGTGCTAAGGGGGACACAGTCCACCCTATGGATAAAAGAAGGGGAATAAGAAGGGCAAGAAAGATAGGATCAAGTCTGACATGAATGAATGAAGGCAAAGCTCGGCAGCAGTTCACTCTACTAATAACTCCATTGGGTGAGGTCTATACCCAGTTGGACCTAGGAAAGATACCATAACCTAAGAAAATAAAGACCTTTGAGAAAAAAGAAGGACACCAAGAAGTACTGCCGACATCACAAGGATTATGGCCACTAGACGGATGATTGCTGGAAGTTGAAAGTTGAAAGAAAAGATCAAGAAGCTCATCAAAGAGGCCAACTCTGACAGTAAGTGGCTAAGAAGAAGAACGGCCACATACTTAGTTCAAACAATACTTGGGAGCCCTTCTTCTACTTAGCTCGCCGAAGAACAGATAAGTCTTTTGCCTCTACCTAGCAGTTTCCTAAACGGCAGTCAGCTGTGCCCTTATGAGAAATGAGGATGGGGTCCAATTACCAGTCTACTACACTAGCAGAGCTCTGCATGCTGCCGAACTAAATTACCCTAGACTGGAAAAGTTGGCATATGCCCTCCTTATCACTTCCATAAAGCCAAGGCCTTATTTTCAAGCCACGCGATAGACGTGCTCAATGATCAACCATTGCGAAAGTTCTCGACAAGGTAGAACAGTAGGAAGGTTTGGCTATTTAGGCCATGGAGCTTGGACAATTTGTGATTGCCTACAAATTGAGAGTGTCAATCAAGGGACAGGCTGTGGTAGACTTCATAGTGGAGTTCACTTACATCGAAGAACAGGCCCCCGAACTACCAGAACATTACTAGACTCAAGCACCTCGAGCTCCACCACCTCAATGGACTTGTTGCTTGAAATTCCTATATGGTTATTTCATGCGGATGAAGCTTTTAATTTACAAGGTTCTGAAGCTGGTTTGGTCCTTGTCACATCCGAGACCAACAAATTGGAGATAACTTTGAAATTCTTCTTCAAGGCTTTGAATAACTAAGCTGAATATGAAGCCATCATAGCAGACCTGAGGATAGTTGGGGATTCGGGGGCAAAGCAGATGGTGGTCTATAATGACCCTGCAGTCGTAGTTGGCCATAAGATAGCCAAAAAAGATCAAATGGCCGCCTACTTGGCTAAAACTTAAGCAACAGCTCAGAGATTTACAAATGTGGTTTTCATCAAAGTCCCATGAGCTCAGAATAACAAGGCAGACCACCTAGCCAAGCTGGAGTCATTAGTAGAGGCACCCAATGGCGTTCACATAGAGTATTTAGAAAGAAACACCAATGAAAAGCTCAAAGAGGTGGATATAGCTTAGTACAGATCTGCAAATGCTCGATTGACCCAATTTTGGACTACATCACAAGTGAAGCTCTTTTTGAGGATAAGAAAATGGCCAAAAGGATAAAATACATCTCTAACAGATATATGTTAATTGAAGCAACTCTGTATAAGAGAGGGTATGCCATTCCTTTCTTGTTCTGCCTACATCATCATCAAGCCCAAACAGCTATTGACATGACAAAAATAACGTGAGTTATTACACCCAAGTGTAGGTGGTCAGCCAAATAATAAATACTCGATAAGTCCAAGGTCAATCCATGGGGATGAGAGTAGTTCTTTGAGTTAAGAAAGTCTCTTTCAAGAGGAAGATGAGAAAAATAAAGAAAAGATGAAATATGGAGAGAATATAATGTAGATTGATAACTAAGATAATTAGTGGCAATAAAACTAAAGAAAAACAAACAACAAAAAATCCTAAAAGTAGCGAAACATTACTATGCTAAAAAAACTAAACTAGCATAACAAGAACATGGAATAAGCTAAATAAAATAATAATAAAAAAACACCGTGTTAAATTAATTACACGGTAAAAAACATTAACTAAAATTAAGTATAAAAAGCTAGGGGTATTCATAAGTTTTCGGGCAACCCACAATTTAATTGACTGAATTCTTTTATAATTATTTTTTTTAAAAAAAATTAGCTACTATCCACGAGCTAATTGATTCATAAATTCATATATTTTGCAATAATTCATACATGACATGAACTATACGTACCAATACTAAATATGAAATCAATTCGCATCACTAAATTTTACCAAAAATACTTGTTTATTAAAGTAAAGTAGTGCTTGACACTACAAAATATTATTAAAAGTGAGTTTAGAAATATTAAGTAAAAATTATAATTTAATTCAAATAGGTTAAAACGTGATTGAAATCAAATTTGAACTAAAACGGGCGGTAGAAACACAAAATTGGCGATTTCAATATCAAAAAGTAAGGATTAAAATAACTACCGAAAATAATGCAATCTAGTTTAAAATTTAAAAAGATACATAACTAATTAATTTATAGAGTATAGACTGCTCTCTAACTCGACCGATTAGGGTTAGCATAAAAAACAACGATTCAAAATAGTTTGGTTTTTTTGTCAAAAAGATTTTATTAAATTTCTTATAAAAGTATTTAATTAGCATATTAGGATAATAATTTAATAAAAAATCATATTTATAATGACTTATTAACCAATAGAAAATTTAATTAGAATTGAATTCGGGTCCAAAAAATTATCACGTCAGCATGCCCGGTCATTACGGACCTCTAACTAACGAACTAGCTAAACATATGTAATAAATTCGTGGATAATAAATTAATTAAATAAAACAGTGTATAAAATTTCATAAATTAAAATTTAATTAAAATCATAAGCATGCAAAATTCATACGAAAAATTAACAAAGTAGTAAATAAAATTAAGAAATTGGAATTGAAGTGCACGTGTAAACCAATAATTAAATCTGAAAATTAATCTTCAAATTTGTACTTAAATACTTCATCTCTAACTCCGAATTAATGCCAAAAAAATAATAATGAAAATAATATAAATGAATCTTTAATGTGTAGAACAAAAATTAAATAAAGAAAGAAGAAAGAAAGAATGGAGAGAGATGAAATGGAGCCCACGGCTCTTGCTGTTGTGCACGGCTGCTGCTTTATGATGATGATGCACACCTGTTGCTGTGTATTTTCTTTCCTCTTGACAAACCCTTGCCTTCCTTTTATAATTGAATGGCTTGGTTGGTGGGCCTTCTCTTTAATTTGATAGATGGGTTTGAAGAAGTGGACTTGATAAATGGGCTGCTGGCTTTTTTAAATAACTGGGCAAATGGGCTTGGCCCATTATTTATAAACAATTTCATCTCATTTAAATGACCTATTCTCGCAGGACTTTAATACTTTGACGTACTGATCGTATTTTGGCCATAACTTTGTAGTTTGAACTACAATTGACGCAAAGATTTTCTCCCACGCATAGCTAACACAGAGCTCTAAAACTTTTGTTTCTGGAGTTTTTTTCAAATTATGTACAGATAAATACTATAATTGGCTAGAGTAGAAGCGTTGCGAGCGGTGAATCTTTTCTTTATTTGAAAATTTCTTGGTTTGATTCAAATGACTTTTCTTCGCTTGGGATTGATTTATCGGCTTCTCTTAGTCCCTTCCATCCACTCTATTCATGCTTGAGCTTGGGAATTACTTTCGATTCACTTCTTGAATTCAATTTAGCTTTGAATTTGACCAGTAATGACAAATTTTGGGGGAATTTGCTTCTGAATTTGTTCTTGTTCATTTTCAACCTGTAAAAAGGGTAAAATGAACTAAAAACAAATATATTATCCTATTTCAGAATTAAAACTCAATTCTTAACAATTTAGGATAATTAGAATCAAATTCATGCATATTAAGCCATCTAAATATGTATAAAAATATAATATTTTGGCTTAATTAGCTATATTGGAAATCCATGAGGGATTATGTGGGGGGGGGGGGGGGCACCCATTAGTTAGGTTCTCTAACTCTTAAAGTTGGCACATGGCTCACTTCTAGCCTACAATCCTACAAGACGCTAAAGAGTGAGTAAAAGTGGAGGTTTGCGAACGCAAGCTTGCGCTATAGTGCAGAACTGGTGACTCTTGTAGCAGCATGGCCCTTCTCCTGTGAGTGAGGCATGGCAACCTTTCCCCTATCCAAAGGGAAAGGAATAATTGGACGTAACAATAGACTTATCACCAAGTGGGCTGAGACAGGCCATTGACCACGATCACTATCATGAAAATTCAGAATTTGTGTGGAGAAATATCATCTGCCATTTTGGCTTTTCAAAGGTGCTGATCATTAACAATGGGAAATAGTTTGATTGCGACCTATTCAAGGATTTCTGTGAAGGTCATGGGATAGATAACAACTACAGCTCGCTTATTCATCCCTAGGCAAATGGCCAAGCAGAGGTCACGATCAGAACTTTTTTAAATGCGCCAAAGAAGAGACTTGATGATGCTAAGGAAAATTGGTCTTAAGAGCTCCCACCAATTCTCTGGGCTTATAGGACTACCATCCGAGTCCTAACTAGTGAAACCCCTTTCTCTTTGACCTATGGAACCGAAGCAGTGATACTAGTAGAAATTGGGGTACCGACATATAAAATTAACCACCACGATCTAGCTTGAAATAGTGAAGGCCTTTTGGCCAACCTAGATCTCCTTGAGAAAAAAAGAGAACAAGCTCGGATCAAAGAAGAAGCCTATAAAAGAGGCATGGTTAAGAGTTATAACAAGAGGGTCAAACATAAAAGTCTCATGTGGGCGACTTAGTGCTTCGGAAAGTCATCCTAGCTACTAAGATCTCTGAACATGGGAAGCTCGCTGCCAAATGGGAAAGACCATATGTGGTCACCAAGTTTAGCAGACCTGGGACCTACTACCTAAGGACCATGGATGGCGTGGAGCTCATGAGATCATGGAACATAGAGCACCTTAAAAGATAATGTCATTGAAAGAAAACACTCTTTGTTTTTGCAATGATTATTTTTTTAGTCTTTCCCCCGTTTATGTTATTTATCCAATAATCGTAACATGTTAATCCAATCGGTTCTTTCTTGGCCCTCTCATTTTAATCATTCTTGAGTGTTACTATTTTTGAGAAATTTTAATGATAGGGAGTATGAAGAATTCATCTCATTATTGAATGTCTCTAAGAGTTTTAGACATTAATGTTTCGGACAAGAGAGTTTGGGTGGGGCATTCGTCCGGTGTGTTTTCCTGTAAATCCTGCTTTTATATCCTATTGAAGTCCCCTTGGTTCCTCTTTTTCCTCAATTCAAGATGGAGTACCTTCTAAAATTACAGTCTTTGCATGGTTTGGCACTTTGGGGATAGTGAATGCTTGTGACATAGTTCAATCGAGAAGACCATTTATGTGTTTGTCTCCTTTGTAGTGCAGTCTTTTGCAAGAAAGATGGAACAAATAGTGATCACTTCTTGCTTCATTGTAGCTTCTCTAATGCAATCTGGTCTAAGATGATGGATCAGTTTGTTGTAGTGGCGGGTTTCCCAAAAAGATGATGTGATTTCATCATCATTAAATGGAGCTTCCCCCAGAAATGTAAGAACACTAAACTATTATGGAGGTTTGCGATGCTGGCACTGGCTTGGGTGTTGTGGAAAGAAAGAAATCAGAGGGTTTTTGAAGAAAAAAGTAGTAGTGTTGATGAAATATGGGAGCATGTGCGATTTCTGAGGGGGTTGTGAGCTGCAGCTTCAAAGATTTTTGATAATTCTGAGTTGTTTCTATATAAGATAGTGCTGGATTTATTAGTTGAGTAGTGGGATTACGTGTTTGTGTTCTCTCTGTATTTTGTAGTTGTTTGCTCAGGCCCATGCCAGTTAAGTGTAATGCTAAGGGTGCCAAGTGTTTCAGTGGACGTCTTATCTTCTGTTCATTTAGCATCATTAGCCATGCACTAGTTATGCAGTTTAATAATAATCAGTTTTGTTTCTTATAAAAAAAAAATGTCCGAAGAGCAAATGGAGAAAAAGTTACACTTCTAATATATTGAACATATAAAAAATGCATGTATTCCAAATTTCTGTACCAGCAATTTTTATTTGCTTGCTCTTGCACTACTATAATTTTTCCAGTTCAAATACTCTATTGCACTTTAGATTCTCATTCTGAATGTGATGTTTCTTTTTCACTACAGGAGTATATCCAGGATTCCATCCTTTGCTTGGACTGCAATATTATAATTGCTGAAAAATTGAATGGTAGGAGTTACCTTTTGTATTCTTCTTCATTAAGTGCCATTTGGTTATGATTTTCTTAAGTTATTTTAGCATATTCAGAATCAATTTGATGTTCTACTTGTGGTTTTCTTAGAGTCACCGTTTTAATATCAAATCTCACCAAAGTTTGTGGGTCAGGAAGGCAATGAATTGGAAAATAAAACATATGTAATGAACATTCGCCAGTTAAACATACATGTAGAATCTGCAGATATGTATGTATATATGCATAATTATATACATAAGTGGGTGTGTACAAGTTAAAACACTTATTTTTGCAATTGTAGTTGCTTATATCTATATATAGGAAGAACATTTTTGAATCTTGCTTGAAAACTCACGTAGTTGTTTTTTAATTCTCCATTATAAACGTCTTAATTTATGCACGATCTAAAGCAAATGTACCATGTGTTATATATATATACAGCTCATAATCTTCTGCATATTCATAAAATAATCTTTTGTATGAAATCCAACACTTGACAACAGGGTGCGTATGCTGTAGAAATGAGGACATTTGAACAAATCTGCGTTAGCTATTATATATGTATTGATACATGTGTTAGATTGTATGAATAAGTACATAAACAGAACAGATGCATATATACACTAACAGACACGTAAACTGATATTTAGTTTTTTCAAGGCAATAGACATTTAATCTGTTCAGACTTGTAATTAACAGCGAAATTTTTTGGTATCGGGCATCTCTCTAGATGAGGGTTGAAGAAATCTGAATTGTTAATTTATAATTAGATTGTTTCTGTTTAAATGACTAATTGTGAGATGCAAATACTATCCGTCAAAATTTAAGCCATTCAATTCTAAACGAAAGGTTTAGATTTACTGCTCTACCTGGATCCATTTTTTTTTTTGACTAAAATTAAATTTTAAAGTGCTGTTTTATATATCCGAATAGATATTCGAAAAAGAGGATGGGAATAGTGTTAAAAAATATTCGAGGAAATGGACAAGAATATGAATAATGATAATATTCAACTTGGATAATCCGTATTCGAGATTGATTATTCATATTTGTGGATATCCGTTTTACCCGATATCCGTATTTGTTATAACATTGTATAATACATATATATATATATATCTTCCCCTTTAAAAAAACCGAATAGCGCTTAATCTAATTTGTACAAGTTGATCTAATTTATCAAAATCTTTTAACCTAAACAAAAGAAGGCTTAGAAAAGAAAGAAAAAGGAAAAGAAAGAGAAAGAGGGTTCGAGACCGTGTAAAATTTAAATGATAATGATTTTCAATTTTGATCTGTCATTTTGATCTTTGTGTTAATGTTATAATTTTATTGTGAATATTATTTGGTTATACAAGAGAAAGAAAAGATATTCATTATTTGAATTTAGAGTTTGATATAAACTGTTAGTCATTATTTTAATATGTTTTGCAATGTTTCGTTATATTTCTCGAGTTGTGTAACGTGTAGTTTAATTAAAAGATTATGTACTCAAATATTGAACTAATTCTTAAGATTGAGCTAATTTGTAGATTAACAAAACATAGGGCATGGTTTTATAGAAAAATGGATGGATATTATCTGAATACAAGAAATCTAATAGGATAAGGATTAGAATAGTTAAACATATTATTTGAAGGGATACATGTAAAGATTTTGATAGTATATTTTAAAAAAAATACGGGTAATGGATAGTGTAGTACCAATCAGTATCCCTTTGATTTACAACCTATATGTCATCAATATTAAATTACGGATTTTTGGTTATTTCATATTTGTGCTTTGTGGTGTTAAAATTTGCCTGTAATTTTTTATTAGGGCATATGCTTGATATTTTGATTGGATTGCACATTTATCCCTTGTAGCAATTTGTTTGGGATATAAAGCAATTTGAATGGGACATATTTGGATATCTTTTGCTTTTATGTTATTTTCTATTCTATTTTTGGGTTTTACTCTCACCATTCTAAATTAAGGGTTAACGTTTCATTTTTGGGATGTCTATTATTAAAAATACAGATTCAAAAAATAAATTACTAAATTTGAAGATGTCTAGATACCGTTAATTATGTTGAAATTGATATTTTTCTAAATATAAAGATATTAACTTTTAAATTAGGACATTTTTTGTGGTTGTTTTTCTTAGAACACCCATATTTCACAAAATGGAGTTTCGGTTGATACTGACACTGATACCCTTGTTTTCACGTGCTCTCGCGTGGTAAACTTTGCTATAAATTTCGTAAAGAACTTGAATTGCATAGTTACTGTAGATGTGTGTAATTGCACTTTATTCCAAAAAATATAAAAACTCAAAATAAATTGTAGATGTCCTTGGGTAGGTTAGCTCAATTGGTATGATATAAATTCGTGTTGGCATTTTGGTAGAGCTGCTTGAACCCATGTATTGGCATTAATATGATTTTCCCCTTGCTCCGTTGGAATGAAAAAGTTACATGGTGTTGGAAATTTCGTGGAACGACAATCACGTGCTGAATGTATGACAAGTAATTAAACGCTTCACAATAATTAAAAATAGAGAACGCCAAGAATTACATGGAATTGGCCAATTGCCATTAGTTCACGGAGAGCAGATTTCGCTATTGATAAAAATATCTGGACAATGAAAAATTACAGGAAAAAACTCTTTTACACTGTACACATTAAACATTCTCTCACAACTTTACTTCTCAATTTCAGCTCAATAAGAAATGTACTTCTAGGAGCATCAGTAAGTCGCTCTTTCGACCACCCGTTCGGGCGTGTGCTATATTTACTCGTAGTTATCGCATGATAATATTCATTATGATTTTCGGGAGGAATCTCCATAGTTATTTGCCTAAAAACGAATATATGATGTATAAATATATTAAAAAAGATGCGGAATGTACCAAATAATAAGAAACTGATTCTATAAAGCAAAATAAGAAACAAATTAAGGATAACAGTGTGGACTTAGGACTCTTTAGTGTGCCTCTTTGTCTAATTGTAGTGTAAAAATAAACTTGTAAATCATATGTATCAATCTATTTTTTACAAAAAAATTGAACACTTAACAAAAAAAGCTTTAATGGTATTTTTGTAAGGTTTCTTGTAAATTCTTAAATAACCAATAAGATTTCAACAATGGTTAACTTTCAATTTAAACATTTTTTTTTACTTTTTCTTGATTTTTTTTCTATAAATAATTTTATAGTTACATTGGATTTTGATTTGTAGTATTGATAAGAAGATTTCAAATATATAGTTTTTATTAAAATTCATATATTATATTTTAAGTTACTAAAATTTTTAATTTTATTTAAAAAATGAAGAGAGAGAACTAGCTGTATAAATTTTACACAAAACAAAGATATAGAAATATGTTGTAGATGCTCTTAGTATCTATGAATTTAGCTTAAAAGGATATCATACAAACATTTTCAACCAAAACTCACTTGTTACCAAATCTATATTATTATGGAAAAAAAATGCCCATTTAGCATTATTTTCAAAATTTGAAATTCAACAAGATAACATTTATTACATCCTTATGTAACAGAAAAAAACTTACCTAGAATATTACAAATAATTCAACAAGTATATAATTTCTTAAATTAGTAAAATATAATTTCTTAAATTAGTAAAATATAATTTCTTAATTGCAAAAAATAGATTATAACTCAACACATAACAATATTATAACATCAACACTTGATCAAAATTATAGACATATCATTGATTCATTTCTAAACTTACAAACTAATAACATATAACTTCAACACTTGATCGAAATTATCATACCGATTATTTAAAAATGTACTAACAAGTATATAACCAAAAATTAGTAGATATAACATTGCAAACGTACGTATTGTACCTTGTATTTCAGTTTACGATATCTCCCAGAGGGTTGCATTTAAAGTTTCTCATATGACAAATTTTGAAAAATAAATTTAAAAAATAAGAAACAAAGGATGAAGACCCCCCCCCCCCCCCCCCCCCCCCCCGAAATATGTGGTGTCTCACACAATATCTAATATATGGTAATTATATATCTATACTATATAGTAAAAGCATGGGAAGGTTTGATGTGTCTATTAAATTAGTAAAATATTATTTCTTAATTGTGAAAAATAGATAATAACTCAACATATAAATTAATAACATCAACACTTGATCAAAATTATAGATATACCATTTCTAAACTTATAAATTAATAAGATATAACTTCAACGCTTGATCGAAATTATCGTATAATTATTTTAAAAAATGTACCCACAAATATATAATCATATATAGATGAGAGTTATCGCCGTATTTTTTGGAAATGTATTCACGCCTTTAATAGAATTTGATCCCGAGAGAGTTACATTTAAAGTTTCCCATATGACAAATTTTGAAAAAAAAAATTTGAAAAATAAGAAACAAAGGACGACCACACACGTACTATAGACTTTGTAAAGTCGCACACTCCACGGCACCAGCACTCTTTTTTTCTCCTAGTACGAATCAGTTCACACAAGGAAGGAGGGAACAAATAATATATTCATTCATTCAGTTTGAAAGAAGAAGGGATTATTATAGTGCAATAGAATATGGATTCCCTCGTTCATCTGTTTCTCTTCCTCCTCCTACCTCTGTTTTCCTATAGCTTAGACTCCTCTCCTAGTTCAAATCCATCGGTGAACCTCTATCAGACATGGAATAACAGCAACATCCCTGTGTCATATTCTTTTTTCGATGGCTCAACAATTTGGCCCATCCTTATGGGTAGCACAGACGAGTACACAACTAGTTTTTTTTTTGGATTTTTCACTAATACAAGTTATTCTGCTGGAGAAGAAGATAGTTTCTATCTTGTTATAGGTATGGAAGCAGTCAACGATAGCCCAGTTGTCTTGTGGTGCGCAAACAGAGACAAGCCGGCAAGAAAGTCCGTTACACTACATTTCACAGCTAAAGGAGGCTTGGAATTGGAGGACGTAGATGCTACTCTCATTTGGTCCACCAACACTTCGGGCATCTCGGCTACTCGATTTAATATTAGCGGTGGAGGGAATTTGATACTTCTTGACAGCAAAGACGATGTGATATGGCAGTCTTTTGACTACCCGACTGACACTTGGCTCCCGAACCAGAACATTTCTTCTGTCAAAAGGCTCACCTCTCGGAATTCCTCGTCCAACTTGGGTACAGGTTTGTACTCTCTGGCCGTGGCTCATAACAATAGTTTTGTCGCCTTTACCAATTCTGATCCCCCACAATACTATATGGCTCTCCCTAATGGATGGGTTCCTTTTTTGGACAATTACAGCAGCGTTGTTGCACTCTCAAACTACGCCTTGTTTAAAGTCGATAGAACAGGGAGTCAATTTCGATTTATAAGGCTGGAACCCAATGGCCAGCTTAATTTTTATCAATTTCTCGATAATCAAGGATCACAGGAGTTAAATTCATTTAATCTCTTCGATGAGATTAGTAATAGTGATTGTGATTACCCCACAGCTTGTGGCAATTACGGGGTTTGCTCCAAACGCATCCCCCGTTCTGCCCTTTTTGGTCAGCCCACACACAGAGAAATTTTTTGTACTTGTCCTGCTGGGATTTCTTCTAGTTACTTCACCCAGTTACAAAATTGGGAACCCAATAGAGGATGTAGACCGATTACCCCTTTGTCCTGCAAAGAAAAGCATCTCCATTCCTTTTTGGAGCTCAAGAATGTCACGTACTTCAGTTTTGAAACCTCGCACTCAAAAATGGATATAGAGAGCTGTAAAAAGGCATGTTTCGACAACTGCACTTGCAAAGCCGCCTTTTTCTCTTCTGGTCGTTGTTCTTTACAATCAGCACTCTATACTTTGACTCATAATAACACTTCCAACTCTTTGGCGTTTATCAAGGTTCAAAATCAGGCGAAAAGAAAGTCATCTTTGGTTGCAGTGCAAGCATTCACTCTTTCTGTTGGTCTTTTGATCATTCTTGTAGTTTCTTGTTATTACTACAAAATGCTGATGAACTCGAACAACGATAATGAGGAAGAGGGAGAGGGTCAAGCACTACTTGGAGGTTTGAAACGATTCACATTTCTAGAGTTGAAATCTGCAACGCGGGACTTCCAATTAAAGCTTGGTCGAGGAGGGTTTGGGTCTGTTTTTGAGGGAGATTTGGCCGATGGCACTAAAGTTGCGGTGAAATGCTTAGACTCAATTGGTCAAGGCAGAAAAGAGTTTCTTGCTGAGGTCAATACCATCGGTAGCATTAATCATTTCAATTTGGTGAGGCTGATTGGGTATTGCGCTGAGAAATCAAATAGACTCCTGGTTTACGAGCACATGTGTAATGGATCTTTGGATAAATGGATCTTCAATCCAGATAAAACACAAGCTCTTGGTTGGGAAATTAAGGTGAAAATAATCATTGGTTTGGCTAAGGGGCTCAAGTATCTTCACATACTTTGCAATCCAAGTATCATTCATTTTGATATAAAACCCCAAAACATCCTTCTAGATGGGGATTTCAATGTCAAAATTTCTGATTTTGGGTTAGCCAAGTTGATCGATAGGGATCAGAGCCAAGTGCAAACCGCAGTGAAGGGAACTCTAGGATATGTGGCCCCCGAATTGTTTAGTGGCACCAACATCTCAGCCAAGGCTGATGTCTTCAGCTTTGGCATAGTTTTACTGGAGATTGTATTTGGGCGGAAGAATTTAGATTCAACTCAGTCGTGCCCTTTGATTAATGTAGTGAGGGAAAAGGCAGAAAATGATCGATTACATGATCTAGTTAATGAATACAATGAGGATATTCAGTTCCAGAAAGAAGAAGCAATGAAGATGATAAAGATTGGGATATGGTGCTTACAAGTGCACAACATGAGGCCGTCAATGTCAACGGTTTTGAATGTTTTAAAGGGTTTATTGGAATTAGAGTCCGTTGCCGTGTATGGCTTCTTAACTACGCCGCCTATTCCAGACCAGGTACAAGCCAATTTAGCACTAGCAACAAACTCAACCCCGCCTATGGCATCAATCCTGTCAGGACCTAGATGAAGGACAGGTAAGGCTACTTTTCTTCTTCTTCTTGTTTGTTTGTTATTGTTGTTGTTGCTGCTTCATTTAAGTTATTACACACGAAAGTTAACCATGTTATAATTGAATAATGTCATTGAAAACGTAAGGCGATAGTTTGAAATCAAATTCAGCAAAAGATATATATTGTATTAAGTCTTGTTGAAGTGTAGTGATTAATTTCTTGAGTTTTCTCTGTACTTCTCCTTATCTGTTCTTAATATTTATTGTTTGAGAACTCCGTGTCTTCTTCAAATGTGGTTATATCTTCTTTCTAAGAATAGTTCTTTTGCTGATAGAATAAGGTACATGAAAGCGTACAAGCAGAATATAGTGTCGCAGGCACATATGCAGAATTAATTTGCGTTAAAAAAATAGTGAGCGAAAGAGATGGGTTTGCCAAAGTATCATGGTTGATGTATGTTCTACTAAAGTTCTAAGTGGGAGATGTATCAAAGCTAATAGTTTTCGATATGATATTTATAAATTATTATGTTCTTTGTTTTGAATTTTCAATTTTTCTTTATATTAATCTATCAGATCTCTTTATATCATTAGACTTTGGTTACCATGGTTGAAAGTTCCAATTTAAGAACTCCCTTCAGACTTCAGTTAGTCGAAGATGGAAATATTTTGTGTATCTAATATTAGGATATTCAGGATACAAAATTTGTTATAGAATACACTAGGCTAAAGTGGATCAGTAAGATTATCTTCAATCTCCCACTATTTAAATTAATTTTCGTAACTATATTTTGTAGAAATTATATATATATTACAACAATATATTAATTAGGGGTAGGTTCAGATTATATCGGTGTAAGATTAAAAAGTTTTACAACCATCAACAACTTAACTTTGTAGAAATCATATATATATATATATATATATATATTTACAATATATTAAGATTAAGAAGTTTTATGACCATCAATAACTTAACTTTTTCTCTGGTTTATAATTTATCAATTCCATCATTAGAAAGCTATTTTTGTTGTATTGATCAAGCATGCAAAGTTTCAATTTAATCCAATATTAGTTCAATATATAACATAATTATGATTATGACGAGAGAACCCTCCCCATACAGCAACGGGTTGTGTTATTTATTTCCTTTCACCAACGGGTTGCCAATTGTAATATTTTAACTCGAGTTTTCAGGTTCAATTGGATTGCAAGAATGGTATGAAATGCTGAAAAAAAATCTTATTCTTGAAAAATTTAAAATATATCCACCCAATTAATATTTAGATACAGATCTATGATTAATTTATTTTTAAAATTAGATTTATAATTAAAACCTACTTCCTTATACATAAAAAAATTTCATAATTTTTTCTTGTGTGGGACATTGACCCTTGATTAAAGATTTAGAAAGCTGCTAGGAAGAGCTAGAAGATGAAAAAAGTTCAATTACATTTCCTTATATTTTTTCCGTGTAAAATAAAAGCGGGTAACATAATAGTTTAAGAGGATATATCAAATAAAACATAATTAATTTAATTTTATTAAAAATAAAATAAATTTTTTTTTTGATAAGTTCATCCCATGCAGCAGGTAAACTTAACGCCCAACTTAACAAACCTTTGAATGTAGATTAATTGGCAAAACTTATGAACAATGGTGAAGCCAGTAATTTGGCTTTGTGAAAGGTTATTATAGATTTGTGTTTTCCATTGTGAAGATATTAAAATTGTATATTTGTTTGTTCAAAATGGTTATGGGGTGAATAGAAAATTGTCACCCAAATTGAGTTACTTGATATAGAAAAATGGAATGAAAACGGGTAAGTCCCAAACAAGAACTTTGGGGAAAAATTGATAGATTTATAAAGGATCATCTCTTATGAGCTTGGTAAGCATTCAAGAAATATAAAGACTCTCTCTTGCGTTTGCAGGGGTGCAAATCACGGTTCCATGATGGATCACACAAATGTTAACTCTGAAAAGGCCAACGCGCGATGAGCCATGTTTTGCATTGAATCGATATAAAATTACACCAAAAATATACAGTGGCATGTGTTGGGAGGTTCTTTCCAAGAATGGTTTGAAATACTTAAACTTTTGATAATTATATTGAAAATCTCTTGTGACTCGATCAAGTAATCTTTTTTAAGAATGGTACGTATGAAATACAAAAGGCTTTTGATAATTTTGTTTGAGATCTAATGTGACTCAAGCGGTCTTTCAAAGGAGGAGGTATGAAATGCGATTTTTTTCCCTTTTTCTTTTTTTATAATAAAAACGATAATCAAGATTACTCTTACGGAGGGTGGGAGGAGGTGGGGCTTCTAATACATGCATATCACTCAAATATTGCCACCACAAACAATGGGTCGATAAAAATGTGGTGGGGGTAGGATTTGAGATTTACTTTCTTAGTTTTCTTTAATTTAAGAACAGCGTCATATAGATTTGGGATAGCTCCAAAACAAAAGTAAGAAAACAAAAAGAGGATCACCCTTTTGGACCAAAATCTTAATCCAGCGCCTTAGACCCCCTTGGCCATTTCAACACTTCTTTTTATATATAACATTGCCTATCACTCTTAGATGGATAAGTTTGGGTAATGTGGAAGTTAAAATGGTTTGACATTTTAGAACGTGTATGGTGTGCTTGGATTGCCACTTTACCATGTCCCAAAATGTGGTTGGTGGTGACACTGGTAATCGAGTGATTTTATTTGGAAGAATGGATTACAATCACTTGATTCTCCCATCAAGACAAACTGGAGAAGATTGAAGGGTACTGATTCTTGGGTCAGAAGGAAGTTCATGGGTTTCACTTTGATGCCAAATGTTGGCTATGGCTTAAACAAAAAGACCAGTCACTATCTTCCCAATAGTTTTAAGAAATTTGTTGTTCACAACGCCAAAGAGCTTGAAATCCAGCTTTATGATGCGCTACAAGACACACCATGCGAAGATTGCACACATTATATTAATGAGGAAGAGGAAGGAGATAGTGGAGCGTGCAACCCAACTAGATGTTGTCACAAACAAGCTTGCAAGGCTTCATAGCCAAGAAGATGAATAAACTTTTTATTAAAGTATTATAGGAAAACAAGAATAACAGAGGAAGGAATATTAAATCAAACTTGTCTTAATATTCTTTTTAATTCTTTAATCTTAAAATGGTTACGAAGTACTGCATATATAGCATTCTAAATACATGAATACTCAAGATACATGTATAATTAATAAATGGACATTAATTAGAAACCTATTCAATGTATGATTGTTAGTTTCTCCAAAACAATGAACCTAGCAAAGAAATATAATCCTAAAAAAAGCAAGGGTAAAAAACACCAAACCCCCTCCAACTATCACTTTTTTGCACTAAACCCCCCATCTTTTAAAAGTGACACTAAACCCCCCTAAACTATTAGATGTTATCACTTAACCCCCAAAATTACATAAATGTCCTTGTACAAAGTTGGGTAAAAAACACTAAACCACCTCAAACTATCACTTTGTGGCATTAAACCCCCTAAACTATCACAACTTAACACTTTACCCCCTAATTTATAAAAGGACATTTATTTACAAGGGCATTTATGTAATTTTGGGGGTTAAGTGATAACATCTAATAGTTTAGGGGGGTTTAGTGTCACTTTTAAAAGATGGGGGGGGGGGTTAGTGCAAAAAAGTGATAGTTGGAAGGGGTTTAGTGTTTTTTACCCAAAAAGCAATGAACCTCCGATATTAATTAAATTGGTTTAGTTCCCTAACAAAGCATCCTGTAAAACAAATTTACTTTTGACACCAATCTTACAACATCTCTTTTTAAACACGTACTGTCAACTAAGAGGCTTTGTACAAATGTTTACCATTTGATCGTATGTCTTGCAATACTCAACATGGATACTTCTTCATTCACAAGCTCTCTTAGAAAATGAAAATGAAACCGAAACCAAATATGTTTTGTTCTCCCATGAAGAACTGGATACTTTGTGACCGAAATAGTTGAACTATTGTCACATGACCACCTCGTTGGATAATTTTTGCTTGTGCTTTAGACATTCCAAAATTCCTCTCAACCAAAGAATTTGACAACCTGCAGAAGATTGAGGCTGCAATGTATTCCGCTTCTGTGGTAGATAGAGAAACAATTGTTTGTTTTTTGGAGCTCTATAAAATTGCTCCGCTGCTTCGAATGAAAACATAACCGTAAGTACTTTTGTTGTCATCAACATTTCTTGCCAAATCATTATTTGCGTATCTAACAAGATTAATATGAACATCTTCTTGATAGAAAATTCCATAGTCTAAAGTGTTAGCAAAATAGTACGAATAATCGAAGTATAGACCGAAAAATCTAAATATAAACTGAATTTAAACCGAGTCTCGTGTTTCACACGATCTCCTTAAAACAATTACGCCTCTCCTTAAAACAATTACGCCGCCTCCCTTGGTGCTTTGAGGTTTGCTATTGGCGTTTGTTTCCCAGGATGAAACGGCAAAAAAGTATCTACCTTTGCACTTCGGTGTTACTCACAATCGAACGTAAAGTTGTGTTTTGAACTTTATCACCAACTGACGCAAACTAATCTAGAGAAGAAGAGAGAGATTCGTGAAAGATGTGTGTGGTTGATGATAATTGGAACGAGGTCTCAAGCCACCAATTTATACAAAGGGAAGGAGCTATTCTCATAATTGCATACTTTTAATTCAAAACCGTTTTATGGGTTAAATGCAAGAATTAATTCAAACGTTTTGAATTTTTAAATCTCTTAATTAAGAGAAATAAAAAAAAGACATGTGTCATTAAAGAGATTAAATGGAGAAGAAGAAAAATAAACTTGTTCTAGGTGTAAAACTTGACCCCACGCGACTGGCCATTTTTGGAGCTACATTCATGTCCATAGGTGCGGGCGCACACAAGCCAAGCTTGTGTCAAGCCAAATTCGGTCCGTGGTTTGCACCCACCCATGCGCCTGGGTGCGCGAGAGAGAGCCTTATTTTTCTTAGAAGCTTATGAGCTAGTGAAAGGTGATCCTTTATAAATTCAAAACTTTTCCCACAAAAATCCAATGTGGGACTTAACCTTTCCATTTCATTTTTTATCTCAAGTTGCTCACTTTGGGTGACAATTTCTCATTCATCCCATATCCATTTTGAGTAAACAAATACACGATCTCAATGTACTCACAGAGGAGAACATGAATCTATAATTTACTTTCACAACCAAATGTGAAATCCCGTTTAAAATTACCCTCAAAATGGTTCAAAAATGACTTTAAAAACCCATTTTTCCAACATAAAGTTCCTTTTAACATATTGCATAATCTTTTGGCAGCTTCTTAATGGTTTGAATAAGGCTTTTCCATAAATCTGCTCACTAAGCTCTCGAAGACTCGTTAATCCATATTTGAGTGAGTGCTTAAGTTCCTTATGTAAAATTTCTTATTTGATTATCACTATAGCTTATACACATTGTTTTAACTCTATTAGATTGATCAAAATCAAAGTTTAAATCAAGATTCTTTCAAAACGTCATTATAGCAAACATTGGTTTTGAAATAAATTCATATTAAATTCAAACGGTCTTATTTTTGAGCTCTCTCGTGAATAGGTGTCTTAGGAACCTACATTTGACATTCCCTAAGCATCAAAATTGATTTTTGAGCCAATTTGCAAAAGTGTAAAAAATTGGATTTTTGGACTTTTTGGCAGCAAACCAGTGTGGTCTATCAGTTTTCTGATGGGCATGGATTAGTCGACTGAGTGATCATCAGTCGACTGATAAGACTTACTTAGTCGACTGATGGCCCAGAAACTAACTGTTGGAGATCTGACTTTTTGTCATTTTTGGCACCAAACCTTCACCCACTCCCTCCAAACGGCCATATAGTGTCCCATACTATATATACTCATTCTAGACATTATTCAAAATACCTTGAATCATTCTAACTCCCCATTCTTCATCTATACTCAATATTCAAGAACTTATTTTTTGATTAATCATTATTCTTTTAAGTTATAAATTGTGATCAAACTTGATATCTCTTAGTGTGAACTTAATTTGTAATCTTCAAACACTTGAGAGTTATTGTACTTTGGTGTTAGTCACCAAAATCTTATTCTTCAAACATTAAGAGAGGTTTATTCCTTAGTTTAGCAAGAGCGATTTCTTGTGTGAGTATTATGAGTGAATCAATACTTGTAAAAGTGTGTGAGAAGAATACACTTATAGATATTTGATCTTCACCCGAAAGAAGATCGGTATTAGTAAAAATTTTCAGGGAACTATCCGAGCGCGGACGTATGGTCTAACAAACCGAACCATGTGGACAAAATGTCTTGGACTTCAATCGGTTTAATCTTTCTATCTCTAGCTCTTTTGTTCATTGCTATATTATTGCGTGTGATTGAGATTGCTTGCTTGTTTAGCTTGTTACTTGATATAGACTTTAAATCTTTTTGAAACATTTTTAAAAATTGGATTAAGTTTTGAAAACCCTATTCACCCCCTTCTAGGGTATTTTTTGACCTAAACATTGCAAACTTCATCTTTTAGCCTTAGTAAAAAAATTTATTCCATAATAAAGAGACAAGAATTATAGAAGTGAACTCCATTTCTCTCTCTAAAAACTATTACAAACTTTCTATAAATTGAGAAATGAGAAGTAATAAAAGATATCTTTCTAATACAACAATGAAGACTATAAATAGGAGTGTTGTGTTGGATGCCAAAAATAAACAATGTTTTTTTTTTCATGGATAAATCCATTATCTTGGATGCCTTTTGTTAAATGAAAAATTCACTTTCTTGGATACCTTTTGTCCCATAGAAAATTCCACCATCTTAAGATGCCTTTTGTCACATGAAAAATTCACTTTCTTAGATGCTCTTTATTCCATGAAAAATTCCACTATCTTAAGATTTTTGTATTGAATACAATATTTCTTGAAATCTAAAGACACCAAAATAAACACAAAATGTGCCTTTCCAAGCATCGTTAAATACAAAAGTGCTACGAGATTAATCGCGAAATAAATTGGCAAACTAAATAGTTTTATAAAAATAAACACGTTAAACAACTCCGAAAATAAGCGTATGAATGACAAATATTACGCATTTATCACTAATATACATATTTAGATAACATAGGGGTTACTAATGACACACACCAAAATACGTTCCAACACTCTCCTATTTACTAATCCCCATAACACTGAATATATGCACATTTACTTAGTGCTTAGAGGCCGAGCCATTGCTGGATACAACAAAAATACAATGGCTCGGCCTCTAAGTACCGAGTAAATGCGCATATACTCAGTGTTTAAGGCAAAGCCAATGTTGCACTGTTAGAGAGTATTCTGATGTGTGTCAATAGCAGCTTTCATAACGAAATTAAGAGACACGCTATTAATTTGTGCACAATGTAATTAATTCAGTTTGTAAATGAGTCTTACTTTGTATTTTCATTCTTTTTTAGAAAATAAAAAAAATTAAACTTCAAATCCATGTTTAGGGACACTTATTATGCATCTTTTAAGATTATTTTTTTGGTAAAACTTTTATACTTTATAATGGATTTTGGAGTATTAAAATATTAACTGATGTGATAATAGCCACATAAATCCATAACCTAACACACTCTAGCCTTTACACCTCCTTGTTTAGCCAATTTTTATAGGGAAAAAAAAAGAATTAATGGGTAAATACTGTGGAGAAATTAGCTGGCAAATTAATTTTGCAATTTAACAAATTTTCACATTTTGATGCAAACTAATTATAATAAAATAAAATAAAATAGTTAGCTGAAAAATTGTTGTCTAACTGAGTGGTTGAAATAATTTAGTATTTGTTTTGAATGAGTTATTAATAGTTTTTCCCCTTAAAGTTTGCTCGCTTTTGCACATTCGTCTATAAAGTTCATTTTGCATAACACCCATCCTTAAAATTTGCTCCTATTTTCAATTTAGTTCGAAACCCCACCCGCTGTTAGTTTTTTGGATAAAAAAGACCATGTGTGTTGCACATGAGCATTGAAGCGGGGTAAAACGGTCAAGCTGTTATAATGTTATAATTCCTAACTCATTTTGCCCTAATTAAGGTTTTCAATGTAATGAAAAAGCTTTAATATGTTCATTTTTTCTCTCTGCTGTTTTTTTTAACTCTACACATTGATTTTGCCCTAATTTGGTCTTGAGACAAACATATATAGAACATTATAATGGATTAACCGTTTTAGCCCACTATAGTGCCCACGTGCAACCCAGATGTTTTTTTCGGTCCAAAAACTTAACAGCGTGTGAAGTTTCGAACTAAAGTGAAAACAGGAATAAACTTCAATGATGAGTGTTATGCCAAATAAACTTCATGAACGAAAGTACAGAAAATAATAAACTTTAGGGAGTGAATTATTAATAACTCACTTTGAACTATACTTTTGTAATTGGTTTTGCCTAACATTGTTATGGTTCTTGGTCAAAGTCAAAGTAACTCATTCTCGATGCTTTTCACCTTCATGTTTATAATCCCAATCAAAACTATTAACTTGATACATTGACTGTCTCAAAAAATTAAAAGTTACCAATTTTAGACCAGAGAGTAGATAACGTACATCTTAAACTAAAAAAAATAAAAAAAATAACAATTCAAATCTATGTTTATAACATCAAAGGAAGGAAAAAAAACCATACAAGCTAGACCTCAAACTAAAAGAAAAAATAAAATAAAAATATGAGAAAATAGTAAACTTGAGAGAGAGGAGTTGGGAATTTTAGAGAGAGAAAAAATTAAGAGAAAATTGCGTCCGAGAGAGATGGAAGGAGTACCCACAGATGGAAGAGAGAAAAGTAAGGCAACTACTTTTAAATTAGATAGAGTTGGAGAAAAAATAAAAGTAAAGGAAAAAAGAGGTTAATGAAACTTCTGCCAATTTCATGACCGTGGATTAGCACGCCAAAATTTAAGTATACTCTGCAATTAATTACACATAGTTTCGGTTTAAGTTTCTTATTAAAATTTTGTAGAGATGATCGACTCGTTACAATATCATTTTTATCAAATTTTATGAAAAAAATCATCTGTTTAACCTTTAAAATAGAGGACATTGAGGAAAAAGGGGCTAATAAGGAGGAGCCAAATACCAATTTAATAGAGTATTGTGGCTATTAAGAGAGTGAGAGACCTTCAACTTACAAACTGTCAATATATACCGTTAAAAGAAACAACAATCTAACCAACACTAAACATATAAGAGTGAAAACACCTTCAAAAATAAAAAAACACTAACAGTAATTTTGATTCCCCAAAATGTAAACAAGAAGCATAATTGATTTTGTAGTTGAAGTATCAACGCAAGAAAAACCCCAACCTCCTCTCAGTCACCTAACAATACTTCACCAACCTCCAAATTTTTTATTTAGCCTTGATGTCCGACATGAGCAATACTTAGTTATAATTGGAATACATAAAGTTAAAATGAACTATAAATAGATATTGAAAAAGCCAAAAAAAACATGAATCATATGTACGTAAAAAGGATTAAATTATGCGATGGGTAACAAACAATAAAATTATGGTGTTACTATTATTGCCAAATAAATTATCAATATTGCTTTGAGAAGTTATAATATATTAGCCTCTAAAGTTGTTATTGATTTGTTATGCTTATTGTCAGCAATATGTACAACTTTGAAAGCATATTGTACAATTTCTCAAAACAGTACCATATTATGGCGAAGAGATAATTTGCTTCAGTAATATGTCACTTCAGGGTCGTATAATAATGTCGTGAGCACGAAAATGGAAATGGCTAACCGAGGTTTTTTTTTGAATGGTTAACCATGTACTTACATTAAAAAAGAAAATGTATTTTAAAATATATATTGCAATTTTTTATAGAAAATATATTGAAATCAGACAAAAAAAAAAGATAATGAAAGTAGATAATTAATAAAATTAAAAATAAATAAATTTAACTCGTATCACTGAAATTGAAAAATAAGAGTTTGAATGTTGTGGCCCACAACTAATCATTACACTAGATGGGGTCTTGGGTGACATACTCTATTTTGTATGTCTCCTAAAACACATCTTAAGAGACATACATTTTGTATGTCTCATAAGATAGTCACTTAAGAGACATACATTTAGTATGTCGCCTAAGTATTTACTTAGGAGACATATATATGTCTCCTAAGAGAGTCATTTAGGAGACATACATTTAGTGTGTCGCATAAGTACATACTTAGGCGATATACAATGAACTTATGTCTCCTAAGTGCTTATCTTAGGAGACATACATATAATGTCTCCTAAAAAAATTACTTATTAGACATACGAAGTTTATATGTCGCCTAAGTAAGCCCACAAAAAGTGTCGGTATGCTAGACAGAACTTAGGAGACATACAATGAAGGTATGTCGCCTAAGTACTTCCTTAGGAGGCATACTTAATTGTATGTCGCCTAAGTACTGTTTGACCACCGACACTTTTTTTGTGGCGTTTGACTGACTTATCTTAGGCGACATAATTAAGATAATATGTCGCCTAAGAACCTGTTCATCATCAAAACAGCAACAGCTCTTCCATTTTCGGGATTTAAGCTTTTGGAGTGATTTTTAGGCGATTTTGGCGATTTCAAGTTGCAAATCAACATTATTTCCCTCATTAAAGGCTTTATTTGATCTATAGGTACGCTACTTCTTATTCATATTAATTTTTAACTAATTTTTGTGTTTACATAAATGTTGAAATTAGTGTAAAAGATATATGTTTAGTGTTGAAAATATCGTATTGTTGTTAGTTGTTGGCCATATTTGATCACTAGGTCCATATTATTATTTTTTTGCAAATTTTTATCTTTATTGTATAAATTTCTAGATTTTTAGTGTTAAAAAAATATTAAGTGTTTAAAATAATATAAATGTTGAGATTAGTTTTAAAAATGTATGTTTGGTGTTGAAAATATAGCTACTATTATTGTTAGTTGTTGATAAATTTTGTGTTTATAGTATAAATTTATAGATTTGTAATATTATTTTATGATATATACGAAAGTGAAAATGGATAAGAGTTGGATGAAATGCTCAAGAGGTTCTCCTCAATTCGTTGTGGGGGTAATGGATTTCTTATCGTTCGTACGAGAGAATGGTAATAGTGCGACTAGATTGTATCCATGTCCCTGTAAAAGGTGTTTTAACATGGGCGCACGACTCAGCTTGGATGACATATATAATCTTTTGATCAATGATGGTATAATACCGTTATATACTGTATGACACCTACATAGTGAAGTTTCAGACATGGCTTCAGTATCGCAATGAATAATGGAAATAGATTAGAACAGGGCATCTTCGAGTAACAATATCGATCCTTTGAGTAACCCGATTATGGCGTTTGTGCAAGATGCTTTTCCATTTCATGAGTCGTACGATCCCCCTGCCAATGACACTGTAGTTCACGTGGACCCTGTTGCTAAAGAAAATATGTTGTCATATCAGTGTCTTTTAGATGAAGCAATGACTCCACTATATGAGGATTGTGAAGAAACTGCGTTGAACGCGGTTCTTAGAGCAATGCAGCTAAAATAGAGTTGCAATATGGCAGACACAAGGTTCAACAAGTGGGCTGCGGAAGTGAATTATCTATTACCCAAAGAAAACAAGTACCCCAAGTCATATGCAACTGTAAAAAAAAAACTGAAAAAAATAGGCATGGGTTATAGGATCATCCACGCATGTTACTATGGCTGCTCTTTGTTTTACAAAGAGTATGCAAATCTAGATCAATGTCCTGTTTGCGGTGAGTCGAGATGGGAACAAGAAGATACGGGCGATGGTAAGTGGATTGCTCGGAAGACTGTTCGGTACTTCCCTTTGATGTTGAGGTTGCAGCGTTTGTATATGTCTGAACAAACTGCAAAGAAAATGCGATGGCACGGGGAAAGATCCCAAACAGATCCTAATTTGCTCAGACACCCAGCGGATAAGGAAGCATGGAAGCATTTCGATAGGTATTTATATATGTATATATATTTATTTTTTTAATTAATTATTTATTTATTTATATTTACAGGTTACATCCGCAATTTGTGTCTGACTTCAGAAACGTGCGCCTCGCTCTAGCATCCGACGGGTTCAGTCCCTATGCGTCTACGGTTATTCCTTACAACGCTTGGCTTGTTATTGTGATGCCTTATAATTTACTGCCATATTTGTGTATGGAGAAGGAGTTTAACATGCTAGTACTGTTAATATCCAGCCCTAAGTCTCTAGGAAAATGTCTCAATATATTTATGAGATTGTTAATCGATGAGCTTAAGATGTTGTGGGAGACGGGAGTTTCTACTTGGGATCGATACGGTGAAGAGACATTCAACATGAGGGCAGCCGTGATGTGGACCATTAGCGACTTTCCAGGATTATGGGTGTTGGGAGGTATTCAAACGAAAGAGTACAAGCTAAGCATGTTCCAAGTGTTTGGACGATATTGATGCAGTGCACAGTAATTCCAGGATGTCGTACCAGGGTGCACGTAGATGGCTACCCGAAGATCACCTTTATCGGACGCAACAGGCATCGTTTAATGGGAAGAACGAGTTTAGGCGAGCCCCACCAACTCTGTCTGCGAGACAGGTTTGCGAAGCTACCAAGAGACATACCTACCCTCAGCTTTCTCTGTGTCTGCATAATAATTTTAGATAGGTACTCCTTTAATCAAGTTTGTAATCTTAATTCAGTTGGTAATCTTATTTCTGTTGTATTGAGTTTGCATCCACCTTTCAGGCAGCTAGAACGAGATTGTGTTGGACTTACGTTAGTATATTCTGGGAGCTGCCTTACTGGATCTCATCGAATGTGAGACATGCATTAGATGTCATGCACATCGAAAAGAATGTTTGCGACAACGTCTTTGGCACCGTTCCAGGCCTTGATGCAAAAACTAAGGACGATGCAAAATCTTGTTCAACTCTAGAGAAGATGGGTATACGCAGGTATCTTTGGGCAAAAAAGTTGTCGTCAGGCAGAACAACACTACCTCAGGCGGATTATACAGTTCGACCTAGGGATCAGAGGGAGGTATTTGATCATATTGCTGCTATTAGGTATCCAAGAGGTTATGCATGAAGCCTAGAGAATAAGGTCAAAGTCTCTGATAAAAAGTTTTACGGATTGAAGATTCACGACTGTCATGTCATGCTTCAGCATGTTCTTCCAGTGGTTATCCGAGCGTATTTGGGAAACCATGTCGCTTACGCGCTAATTGAACTGTCCAGATTATTCCAGATGATATGCGCCTGGGAGTTGACAAAATCAAACGTCTGTCAAATGCAAACTGCTATTATCATGATTCTATGCAAACTGGAGATGATCTTTCCGCCAACTTTCTTTACCATCATGGTCAATCTCTGGATCCACCTACCCGAATATGTCCTACTCACTGGACCCGTACATTTTACCTGGATGTTTTCCACTGAAAGGTATGACTGGACAATTTATACTATATAATTTGTTTATAATTGTCTATATTTGTCTATATAACTATGCAATTTTACAGGTAGCTCGGAAAATTCAAGAAAGATGTGGGAAACAAGCGTTACCCAGAGGGCTGTATCGCTGAGCGAAAGATTATGCATGAGTATGTGGCTTATATCAATATATTAATAGAGCAATTTTTGAGTTGCTTTTGAGCTATTTTTAGAGCAGCTTTTGAGCTGATTTTCGAGCAAATTTTGAGTTATTTTTATGCAATTTCAATGCAGTTTTTAGGCAGGTTATGAGCTGTTTTGTGATCTGTTTTAGTGCAATTTTTTGAACAGTTTAATGCAAAGTTAATTAGTGCTATTTTTGAATAATTTCAATGCAGTTTTTGAATAGTTTTTAGAGTAGTTTTTGAGCAGCTTTTGAGCTGTTTTTATGCAATTTCAGTGTAGTTTTTAGGTAGGTTATGAGATGTTTTGTAAGTTTTTTAGTGCAGTTTTTGAACAATTTAATGCAAAGTTAATTGTGTTTGTGTTATTTGTTTCATGTTATGATGCCTCCGATCAGGACTAGTGCTATGCCTAACAGTCGCCAGCAGATCAAGGAGCGACTGTTGGCATTGCAGAATGCCTTGCCCGTTGCTTTGTCGTCGTTGTCGTAGCAGGACTCGTTGGCGTTGCCACTGGTGGTCACCGCCTGTTCTACTACGACAGCAACGCGACCACCACGGCCGCGCCCGTACGTTGTATTCGATCACAGCAGCAAGCGCAACCATCAGGTAAAGTTTTTGATTTCTTAATTATATATCGTAATTATACATATGTATCTAATTGACTGATTAGTATGCATGTTCTAATCTGTAGGTACGGAGAGCGGGGCCACCACTAGAGACGATGGCAAGAAGAAAAATAAAAGATGCGTTGTTACAAGAAAGAAGATGGCGTTGATTGTTTGTTCCCTAGGGATGTCGGTTCTCATCTACGACCCAGAGGTGCGGGGGATTCCTAATAAAGACCTTGGGGGAGGGTGGTGTTGGACATTGGATCAAGCGTGAGGGACCGAATCCCGATGACGTATTTTAACTACAGCAACATGTATGTGGAGTCAAGAATGATAGTTTTCGACTGCTTATCGGTAAGTGCATTTTATTTTACGGACATTCTTGTTAACGTTTTTTTTCTTACTTATTAATTTTTGATTTAGACTAACGTTTATGTTGTTTTGTTTTATAGGAGAGCTATATCATCAATCCGAATGATGATAACCTCATTGAGTGGATCAAAATGAAGACTGCCGGGTGCTTTCGACAATGGAAGCACGACTGCAAGCAAGAGTGGGATAAAGACAAGGGCGGTCCCGTTCCGATCGAGTTCGCCCACCACCTTGAATAGTGGGAGTCCCTCTGCGCCCACTTCAACTCTCAGTCCAATAAGGTATTTTCTTATGTTTTATTGAATTGAATTAAACTTACAATTGTTAGGATATGATTTTAACTTATATGTGTACTTAACTCATATATGTATTAGGTATTACCTGTGTGGGGGACATTTTAGAGAGTAATTTTTTTGTTTGGCAAATAATAACAAGAAATAGAGTGTATTTTTGAAAAAATAATAAATAAAATAAAAAAATTTTAAGTTTGAAATTCAAATCTCCTACACCCCCGGGAGATAAAAGAGAGTTAAGAAAATTAATAAATTTGTGTATAACTGTAGAATTGATTTGATGTTTAATGATTTGACTCCTAAAAATATATCTAAGGGTTGCAATTGTTTTTATTAATCACAAACAAATCTGAACCATTGATTGAGTTGAATAATATGATAAAAAAAATGTTGACAAAATATGTCTTATAATATAGATGTTCATGTATCTTGCAGGAAAAGGGGGAGAAAATGTCTACGGCCCGGAAGTGTGAGAAGAAGAAGGACCACACCGCTGAGAAGGTTTCGTTCACTCACTTGGCGAAGAAGCAAAGGATCGATGGCAAAGTGGCCCTTAACTTGGAAGCCTATATGGACCCCTATTCGGCCACCGATCCCGAGGGAACGGTAAAAACTTTTAAACTTTACTTTTTGCTATTATTTAGTTATGCTTACTTTATCTATATATGTACACTTTACTTTTGTATGTATCGATTTAGAAGAAAAAATATAATGTACAAGTGCTAGCTTGTATATCTCAATTCGTATGCATACTTGTGCATGGTTGCATATCTTGTGTAGGGGTGTCCACGGTTTGGTTACCGAATCGATATGGTCGGTTTTACAAAATTCAAAACCGTAACCGAACCGCCAAGGTCGATTTACTGAAATTCAGTTTTACTGACTTGGTCGGTCGGTTCGGTTGGTACGTGTTTATAACCGACCAATATAAATTACACCAAAACAGTAAAAACACATAGCAAAATTGTAGTGCTAACATGGAATTGATAATGGTTTTTTTACTTATTTATTTATTTAAATGCGCCTATAACTTTCTAGCATAATTGTAGTGCTAACTAGGAATTGAGAATGGAAGAATTAGGAGGTTCGATTTCTTGTAATTGAGAAAATACCAACACAAATGATGTCTTATATTATACATTTTCAAAAAGAAAATTGAATATTTGAGTATTCCCTATTTTCAGTTACATTTGTCCCAAAATTAAGATTGTTTTTTCATAAATTTCAAGATATTGTAACTTACAACACGAATAAGAATAAACTTGCTTAGCAGCCCAGCAACATAGCAGTCAACAGCCCAGCCCAGCAACACAGGCACACAGCAACCACAACACAGCAACACAATGCTGTACACAGGGGCACAGTGCACAGCAATAGGCCAATGACACTTAGCTAACAACTTGCTTTTTTTTGCCATTCCTGCTTTTTCCAAACAATAACAAACAACTAAATAATGTGGAGTGAAAGTGTGGAACTATCGGAGTGCCCGAAGTGGTTTTGCTACCATTTGTGGCTTGATAATTTATAATTCTAACACACAGACACACACACTGAATTTTTTGGGCATAAATTTAGGGCATAAATTTAGGGCAATATGTGAATCTGAATTTATATATATATATGAATATAAATTTATTTGTGTATTTAAGCAATTTGAACTTTATTATTTGGTACTCTTTCATGCCCATGTTTGGTACTATTTGATTATGTGTATATATGTATATATGCCTTATTGCTTGTTTGGTTGCATATTTTGTGATTTAGTAGAGTTAGATTGCTTATGTTTGTTTGGTTTAGTACAATCACTTATTTGGTAGTCAAAGCATGAGATTGAATATGCACACACACACGTTTGCTTTGGTTTGAATATACACAAGCATGAGTTATAGCTGCTGATTAGAGACGTGTAATTTGTAGATGCATTATAGCTCAGTTTAGTTTGTTTACTTTGTTTGGTTCATTTGTGAATTATAAATGTTTTCTTACATTGTAATAAACTGTGAAGAGATGTTAACTGTTATTTTCATGAGGTTTATTTATGAATTTTGTTTAATGTTGAGTTCAATTATTTCGATTTGGATTGTAATTTCAATTTCAGCACCGGTACATTCTCTTTTAACTTTTAACCTGTACACTTTACTTATATGTTATTGTTATTTGCAGGCGAGAGTGAGATCCGCCACCGATGAGGCCGTGGCGAAGATAATGGCTGATCGGCCCACCACCGAGGAAGGATCCGAGTGTTCGATCCAGCTCCCTCTTGACGAAGAGATATGTATCATAGAGAGTGAGATTGGTTCTTCGAGAGGGATTATGATTCAAGGCTTCGGGAGCTTAGTAGTCAAGGAGCCGAATAAGAGAGGTCCCATAAAGCCGGTGCAGATAAACCTCCAGATGGAGGCACGGATCATGCAACAAGATGCAAGGATCGCAGAGCTTGAGGCGCGACATAAAACAAGCGATGAGGCGATGGAAGCGCGGGTACGGGATCTAGTATCGTCGATGATGGCAAATCTTCCTACAGGTGGTGGTAGACCAAGAGAGGTTTAGTGGTAGACTTGTTTATTTATAGACTATTTTGCATCTTTATATATAGACTTCTTTCTTTTCTCTCTATTGCTAGACTTATGGTATTTTTATTCTATACTTGAATTTTGGGTTGTAATTAAACTCTTTGTACATTTGAATTTTGGGTTGTAATTAAAGTCTTTGTACATTTCAATTTTGGCCTATTTTTGTGTGATTGAATTGTGTGTGTGAATGAATTGGTATCAAATTTATATTGCTGGTTGATTTGTAGAATTTTTTGTGTGTGCGCGAATGAATTGCTATCAAATTTATTATGCAAGTTGATTTGTAGAAAAGTGCAGGTGTGGCTGCATAATAATACAACCTATAATGAAGCAAGTTTGGAACCTCTTAGGAGACATACAAATTAAATTATGTCTCCTAAATGGTGGTCAATACCTTTAACTAAACAGAGTTATGCGATATACATACATTTTTATGTCTCATAAGATCACCACTTAAGCGACATACAAATATCGTATGTTGCTTAAGTGGTAAACTTAAGAGACACAAACAATAAGGGTATGTCTCCTAAGTGTACGACTTAGGAGACATACTCTATTTCCTATGTCTCCTAAGATCACCACTTAAGCGACATAGAAATAGAGTATGTCGCTTAATAGGTTGACTTAGGAGACATAAGCAATAGAGTATGTCTCCTAAGTTACAAATATCATTCATAAAACTTAGAACTTACAAGACTTAAGATCTTACAAAGGCCTCTTCCCTTAAATGAGCCATGAGCTCTCTATTTAAAGCGAAAATAAACACACTCGAAGCTACTAGCACCATACAGCTGGAAAGTAAACAAATAATTACAATGTGGAAAGGACAAGATTCCTTCCAGAAAGATACATAAAGCAAAAGCACACTGCACAACTTTTTTTTTACTAAGAGAAAATCATACGACACAATAGTATAAACGACATATTACATCAAACAGGGAAAGCATTCCTAAAAGAGATGCGGGTTGATTCGAGTTAACTCGCCCTACCGACAGTGAGTTAAATCTGAGCTGGGAAATAATTCAATCTGTCTCATTTCCGTCATCATCAAAGCTGAAGTGTCCATCTAGGGGAGTACGGATCATCATGAGGGTATGGTTCTGCTTCATCATCATCCTCGTAACTATTGTCGCTATTGTAGATGAAATTTTTGAGATCATTATTAGTTGCATTCTGAACATCTATAGGATCGTCAAGTTCATCATATGTTTCATCGTCCATGCCAATAAAGGCTTCAGAATTAGAACTCTGTTCACCTTCTTGCCAAAAGTGATCATGTGCATAGGCGTAAAGACATTCAAATAATGGTGCACAAATGACATCATTCATATCAGAAGTTATCCATGGATCATGACCAAACTTAACATGTTCTGGAATTTTTTCAACATCGACATTATTGACATAACATATGTGATTGAGAAAGAACACATAGTTGAGATCGTATGGTTCTTTAGATGATTTTGCAAGGTTTGTGGTGTACCATGACGAGTTTGGCAATATTGCCATCAGAATGGGGAACTTTCAGAGGGCCATGAAATGTGATGAAGACATATCTGTGGTGATGGGTCTGTAATTCTTCTTTCCACTATTCTGGAGTTTTAAACCATTTGAGGAATGTAAAGAAATTATAGGTGCCAAGAGTGGTTGGGTCATACAAATCTCGGTACAAGTATGCTATTTCTGGGTCTGCTATGGAGATTCGGATATATTACAGGAGAACTGGGGCATCAAAGATGAAACCTACTGTGTAAGCTTTAGTAAGGTACCAAAGGAACACGAGCGCATGTATGGGGACTTGACTGGGGCGATGAATATGAAATAAGGAGCATAATGGATAAGCCGGATGGAGGCGTAAACCTCGAAAGACTAATCCATATTTTTTCAGTGTAATCTCTAAGAATCGGATAGTGAGATCCTTATCACGGAGTTTGAGAGTATGATTGGGAATAATGTTCTAGACATCTGTTGGGAGGTAAGGAATGTCTTCAAGGGGTTTAAGATGGGGATTAAAATCTAAGAACTGGAATGGGTGAGAAAGCGATTTAGAGAATATTTGTCTATCACGAGAAGAGGGATTGCTAGAACTAGCTTGATCTGGGATTTTGCGATGCATGATAAGAGGAGTGACTTGGGTTACTGGGAACACACAAGGTAGGATTTGTGAAATGGGTGAAGAGAGAGGCTGGTATTTATAAGGTTTGCATGATAGAAGGTTTTGTGTTATAGTGATGTGGGATATTTGAGGGTCAGGTGGAGTTCGGGAGAAATAATCAGCAATAACATTTTTCTTTCCTTGAATATGTTTAGCTGTGAATAACCACTGAGAAAATCATTCAGACCATCGAAGTAACTGGGGATTTGGAATCTGCTTTTGTTTGAAATTAAGCATTGCCAGTGACAAATATTCTCTAAATCACTTTCTCACCCATTCTAGTTCTCAGATTTTAATCCCCAACTTAAAACCCTTGAAGCCATTCCTGACCTCCCAACGAATGTCTAGAACATTATTCTCAATCATACTCTCAAACTCCGTGATAAGGATCTCACTATCCGATTCTTAGAGATTACACTGAAAAAATATGGATTAGTCTTTCGAGGTTTACGCCTCCATCCGGCTTATCCATTATGCTCCTTATTTCATATTCATCGCCCCAGTCGAGTCCCCATACAAGCACTCGTGTTCCTTTGGTACCTTACTAAAGCTTACACAATAGGTTTCATCTTTGATGCCCCAGTTCTCCTGTAATAATCCGAATCTCCATAGCAGACCCAGAAATAGCAGACTTGTACAGAGATTTGTATGACCCAGCCACTCTTGGCACCTACAATTTCTTTACATTCCTCAAATGGTTTAAAACTCTAGAACAGTGGAAAGAAGAATTACAGACCCATCACCACAGATATGTCTTCATCACATTTCATGGCCTTCTGAAAGTTCCCCATTCTGATGGCAATATTGCTAAACTCGTCCAATGGTACACCACAAACCTTGCAAAATCATCTAAAGAACCATACGATCTCAACTATGTGTTCTTTCTCAATCACATATGTTCTGTCAATAATGTCGATGTTGAAAAAATTCCAGAACATGTTAAGTTTGGTCATGATCCATGGATAACTTCTGATATGAATGATGTCGTTTGTGCACCATTATTTGAATGTCTTTACGCCTATGCACATGATCACTTTTGGCAAGAAGGTGAACATAGTTCTGATTCTGAAGCCTTTATTGGCATGGACGATGAAACATATGATGAACTTGACGATCCTATAGATGTTCAGAATGTAACTAATAATGATCTCAAAAATTTCATCTACAATAGCGACGATAGTTACGAGGATGATGATGAAGCAGAACCATACCCTCATAATGATTCGTACTCCCCTAGATGGACACTTCAGCTTTGATGATGACGGAAATGAGACAGATTGAATTATTTCCCAGCTCAGATTTAACTCACTGTCGGTAGGGCGAGTTAACTCGAATCAACCCGCATCTCTTTTAGGAATGCTTTCCCTGTTTGATGTAATATGTCGTTTGTACTATTGTGTCATATGATTTGCTCTTAGTAAAAAAAAAAGTTGTGTAGTGTGCTTTTGCTTTATGTATCTCTCTGGAAGGAATCTTGTCCTTTCCACATTGTAATTATTTGTTTACTTTCCAGCTGTATGGTGCTAGTAGCTTCGAGTGTGTTTATTTTCGCTTTAAATAGAGAGCTCATGGCTCATTTAAGGGAAGAGGCCTTTGTAAGATCTTAAGTCTTGTAAGTTCTAAGTTTTATGAATGATATTCTCTTAGTAAGTTTGGTAATCACTTGTTCTATACTTTTAACTATTCTTTATTGTCTCTTTAGTTATTATGTTTCTTATCTCTTATTTGATTGTTAGTCTTGCGATTTAAGTATCGTTACGGTATTACGTAGTCCGTAACTACGAATATCACCTTACACTACACTTAGGAGACATACTCTATTGTTTATGTCTCCTAAGTCAACCTCTTAAGTGAGATACTCTATTTTTATGTCGCCTAAGATCTTAAGCAACACCACTTACCCGACATCACATAAGCGACATACCATATGTCACCTAAGGCTTAGGCGACATAAATCAGCTCTTAGGAGATATAATTTCTATGTATCCTAAGTGTCTGTTTCAAGTAGTGGATAGAGAGAAATAGTCATAGGCGATTGTGGCGTAAAAAAAATAGTGAAATTTACGCGGAAGAGAGAGTGGGCTAATAATTGTGCTTAGAAATTTGGATTCTTGAATTGAAAAAGGAATCAAGACTTTTTATTTATCAAATTAAGCTATTTTTTTGTAACTTATTTGTTAAAATAGAACACTTTTAAAAAACAAATTAGTATTCTCTCGTCTTTTTACAAAATTGAGAAAAAAGTAATTTGATTTCACTATTTATTAACAAAAGTAGTGATTTCAAATCATATTTTTATATTTAAATGAAATTGTAATTTAAAATTACTATTTCTAAAATGTGTTTTTTTGGTCGACTAATAAGTTGAAAAGTGACTTAATTTTCTATAAAATTTAAAAAGTCATTTAATTTGAAAAAAGAAGTTGAGGAATCTGATAGGCCAAACATTATTCTTCATTTGTTGGATTTACTTAAAAATTTTATGGCCCTCCGATTTTAAAAACTATAGTCGTGTCGTGAGCTTTAAAATGTGCTCTGATTTGTACTACAAAATTTGTCTGGGAAATCATTCTATTTTGCCAATTAAAAACCTTAACATACTGCAAGTAGAAATATGTGGCTTCATATATTGTTATTCTTAACAATTAAGAATTATATTAATTTTTTCTTATCCTTAACAAGGGTTGACATCACATTATTTTAATTATATTATAATGTAAAATTTTTGTGAAATAAAAATTTATAAAATAATAAAAAAACTAAAAAAATATGACACGAAATGGGTGTAATATTAAGGGTGATTTTGTTTCCATCCACCAAATTTTTCAGTTAATCCACGCTAATAAGTTAATCCGCGTTACATATTAAGTTAATCCACAAGCGCGGATGAACTGACAAAAAAATATTATGAATTTAATTTTTTAAATATTACTTTTAATATTAAAATATCCACCAAAATAATAAATAGACCCACTTTAAAAATTTAAATTGTAAAGTGAATTTTAATTAACCTTGAATTAAAATAACAAAATCAAAGTTAACCAATTCCATTCCAGTAGAAATTCAATTTTTTTTCTTTCCCACCCACGTAGCATCGCCGTTTTCCTCCACCTTCCCACCGCGCACAGCTTCGTCCTCATTCTTCTTCCCACCGACGCAGCAACATCCTTGTTCTTCTTCCCACCATCACGACATCCTCCAAGGGGATAAAAGGATACGGAGAAAAGAGAGATCAAAGAAGGAATGAGAAAAGGACTTGAAGATACTTATTTGCTTTTCTGTTGCAGGTGCTTTTGGTGGGTCATCTCTCTTGATTCAGTGATATACAAAGAGATTGAAGGGATATAGTTCATTATAATTTGTTTACTTTTAGTTGATTACAATTTTCTGCTTCCAAAAGTTCTTTGTCCCTCTACGTTTGTATTCTCGTTCTTCTATCTAAATAATATTTCTCTTTTCAAAAAAAAAAGACTGATGAAGAGATGGAGATCAACAAATCTGAAAGCAGGGTAGGGGAATGGCAACCAGAACTATATGCAGGAGACGAAAAAAATTATTATAATTTCCTTCTGATAATAAATCTTAGGGTAAAATAATAGGGCAAAGTATTATTTGATTCTCTCATTGAAAAATGATTTTTTATTGTTGTATGCTTAAACTGTGTAATGATATTAGGGTTTGTATTTTTCTTCAAAATAATAAGTATTGAGATCTTCTATTCTATCAACACACACGCGCAAAAGCCCTAAACCGTTGAATTCTTTTCAAACGTAAATGTGAAGTAAATTAAAAGAGTTATATTTAGATTAGGAATGTTAACTAAAATGGAAACTAAAATTATATAATTATAATTTAATTTTAATTGGTGGATATACTTATTAATTTTAAAAAGGATAATATTGTAATATTTTGTTTAAAAATTCCATAACTTAAGGGTGGATTAACTGCAAGATTTGGTGGATGAAAACAAAATCACCCTAATATTAATTACTTTAACGAATTGGACAAGTCTGACATTTTTCTAATGGTTGAAACAAACTAGAATTTAGTTTTATGTAAATATATACTAATTGCAGATGTAGTAAGTACCAGAGAAATATATATATATATATATATACATTTTCCATCTAAAAAGAATGAAATTTTATATTTTAGAAAAGCCTCAAACAAGATCTTATTTATTTGAAACCTAGAGGATAAACTGAAGAAGACCATTGCTGTCAAACTAATGTCTAGCTTAGTCTGTAGTCTCTACTGACATGACAAATAGCGTGAATTTAACCATACATAAATATGTGGTGTTCATACAACATGCAATGTATGATAATTATCTATACTATTTATTAAAAGAATAGAAATATTTTATGTGTCTATTAAATTATTAAATATTCTTCTTTAATTGAGAAAAATAAATAATAACTCAACCAGAATTTCAACAAAGAACATAGCTCTAAATTAATAATGTACAGCTCACAGACTTGATGAATAATTATCATATGATTATTTAAAAATGTACCCAAAAATAGATAATCAAGAATTAATAGATATAAACATTGTAAAAGCATCTATTATGCCACGCATTCTAGTTTACAATAATCCTCTTACAAAAATCATGTACGTATGAGAATTATCGCAATCTCTTTTGGTCATTTCTCCGTAATTTACAAGTTTGAACCTCGCAAGAGGCAGTTTGAAATCTCTTTGTTGGATTAGTTGACAGGGGATGGAGAACTATTTTACTAGTTTAAACTCTCTCCAGTAAATTGAATATTACAACGAGAATAAAGAAATACTTTAATAATCTTAAAAAGGTTGTAAAGATATAAGAAAAAATCTTTAACAAGCGAAGGACAACAAAGATAAAATACTCACAAGGCACGCCCCCGAAACATAAAACACGACCAAAGAAAACCTTCCAAAAAAGAGTATTCATCCATGCGGAATTGCACCAAACAATTGAGCAAGTACAAATCTTCTTAGTTTTGAGTTTGATCTATACCCAAACGAGCATATATGCTCATCTCCACTCGAATTCCTGCAAATCAAGAAACATTTCCATGTCCAAATGCATGGACAGAGGACAAAAAATCTCAAAATAGGAGAGACATAAATCTCATAAATCTGAAAAAATGTACAGAAAACATTCAAATTTAAAGATATTATTATATATAATAAACAACTGTTCCTCACTCCTTACATAAAAATACATACAGAGAGATCTTGTAACTAATTTGATAGGAGTCTCATCTCTCTAAAGCACAAGAAACAACAGTAAGCGACTAACGTACAGGCTCTTAAGAAAGATCTAGAGCAATCAAACATATCCTTACATGTAATACTCCCTAAACTAAAGAAGACACAACAGACCTAATACACACATCCATCATAAGATATTTTGGACTATTTCAAGAATGATGTCAGCTAAAAATTCCTCGCCAAAAATGATGTGGGCAGTTACTTTGCTACAAACAATCAGCGGTTTGTTAAAAAAGTGAATTGGAATTGGCACAGGTGATCCGGTCGTGGACGTGATTGCCCCATGCACCGCCATCGAAGTCCTGACATATTTTTCTGCTCCAAATCTATATGTAATTGTAACCCACCCTCTATGATATCCAGCGTCGGTTACCAAAGTAAATTCTAGACTTGTATTACCTCCTTGGATACTATTAGCATCATGATGAAATAGTGCACATATGGGGTGGCTCATATAGCCGACGCGTTTGTCCCCAAGCGTACGGTCGGTGTATAACTCGATGACAAGGTTTAGGCCCGTGTATTGATGAACGTCATTGGCGGCTATGGCGTATTGCATGGTGTGGTTCCACATGGGATTCGTCTTGTTGGACATGTCTGTCGGAGTTTCTTTCTGGGTTGCCTTGTTGTCCCCAATTGTAACCAAAGCAAAAATTTTTGGTTTGCCGAACTTCCGGACATTTTCAACATCTCTGGCTGAAACTAGGGTTAGTTCGAACTCTCTGCATGCTACATAATCACTCATGTTATCAAAATTTTGGAGTTATGGTATGGTGAGGAGTTTGGGGTGGGGGGTGCGGCGAGGAGAAGAGATATGGGGGTGGGATTGGAGGTTGGGTTTAGACGCTCGCTAACTTATTGGTTGGATGTCCTTATATATATAGAAAAACTAGTTTGAAACTAGAAAGTGTGAAACCAAACATAATTTCCTTTTCATTATTTTTTTAAAAAGAAAAAGAATTTTTTTTCTTGATATGCAATAAAGTTATATTACAATATTTAGTGGTGTGCAAAATAACGGGATGACCAGATGATAAACATTTGAAATTGTCATTTATATTTTTCTAAGTGTTGAACTTTAAATGTTATAAATTACATTATACTATATAATGTTGACATTATATAGTATAATGTCAACATTATACTATATAATGTCAACATTGTTATTTCCAGTAACATTTTATGAATAATGTAAGGGTCATTCAATTATAAATCCTTAGTACGTATTGATTTAGAGAAAAATATATGATACAAACATTTTCAATCAAAAAGGAATAAAATTGTTATTTCCATATAAGTAGTGATTGAAGACTGAGAGCATAAACTAAAAAACAATGACTAAAAATTGCTTTTTTATTGGTTGAACCATGCTAGCCTCACCGTCCATAGGAATAAAATTGCACCACAACTTCAAAAATGACTCCAACTGATAAATCAAATATATAATAATTGATTTATATTTGATAGAGAGGCCAAAAACTATTAAATTTCATCTAATTCAACAAAGCATTTATGATAAACTTTCAAAGCAATTCTCTCTGTCTCAAATTAAATTTTTTTTGACGACCGTTCCAAAGAATGCTAAATTATTGAACTTCTTCACGACAGTTCCAAGTAAAGATGAAAGACAATGACTCAAATTAATAATAGAACTTTATTAAAAAACATCAATCCAAGAAAATCGGGTACTATTGTGGTGTTTGAACTAATGAACTATACCCGATGGGGGGCGGGTCTTATTTTGAAAACCTTAACCCACATAGCTTAGTTGTATATTTGGACCCAAACTCATGCCGCCTCGACTCGTTGTAATTATATAGTATTTTAATGGTACTTAAAAGTGAAAATCATCATATTCAGAGGGCCGGGGGAAGAGTGAAAATAAAATAGAATTTTTTTTATTCAATTATTTCTAAAATAATTTTTTACCAAACTTCAAGCCCTAACAATAATCATGGAGTTTTAGGTTCAAATTATTTATGATATCAGTTATATATTTATTTGACAAAAATGAAAGGTAGTTTAGTATGGCTAAATATGAATTAAGAAAAATAGATCTTAACCGTAATATGGCTCATAGTAACAATATATATATATATGTATATATATATATATATATATTAGACAAGTTATACTCTATATAATATGAATTAATTTCTTCATTTAGACCACAAGATAGGCGTAGGACAAGTTATACTTTTAAACACCCTATACAGGCATGAGGACATCCATATATATAACTATATCACAACAAAAATTATTAATTTGATACATAAAGAATAATATAAATAAGAAAGAAGAACATAGCCTTTGTGTGAATGCGCTTTTTTTTCCACAACAAAAAAGACCTAGCTAGTAAGGCGTTTATGTCTTTGAAATTTGGATAATAATAGTATTATTTGTTATATATAAACATATGATAACTTAATGGGTTCTTTTAAGGTTTTTTTTCTAAATATAAAATTCAATCCTTTTGGACTTTTTTGGGTTTTCTTCTTAAAAAGAAAAAATAAAAGCACACAAATACAAACACTAATCTTATAAATAATGTGATTTACTGGGCTTGTTTGGTTGCGTAAATTACCTAATTTTAAAATTAGTTAATTTTCGATTGAAGAATTGTGAATTTGCTCATTTATGAATAATTCAATTCTAATTCAAATAGTGTTTGGAAAACTTAAAAAAGAAAGTCCGATTGTTAGAATAAAAACATGTTCTCTATTATTCTATATTATTTAAAATTTTGTCTAGATGCATCAACATCACGGGTAGAAACTAGATATTATCGAAAAATAGAGTTGGAATGAATTATCTAATTCTAGAATTAGGCAATTTCAAGTTTTACTTGAAATGACTTAATTTGAGTTTTTGTGAATTAACTTGAATTATCATATTTACAATTATTCAATTTACACAACCAAACACTAATAAATGAAAATTTTGTAAATTACTTAATTGTAAATTATATAATTCGAAATTTGAAGGCAACCAAACGGGCCCAATACAATGATTTGAAAAAACAAAATGTGACCACTAAAGATCTTCCTCGTTTTGCATACTTTTATGTTATTACTTTAATGTCAAAAAAAATAAAATTAATTGTTTCTTAAATCCCCAAATTTAAAAATTCTAGATCGGCCGGGTTAACCTAGGGTTAGTTTGAAGTATATACAGACTAGATAATTCTTCGTGTTTTAAATGCTTCCGGGTGGTGAGATTAGAATCTAACTTATTAGTTGGATGTCGATCTCCTTAAATACACAACTAGATAGAAAGAGTGAAAGCATATATATATATATATATATATATATTGTCCAAAAGAAATAATTTACTGGTTATCACAATTAAATTAAGAGTTAAATTTTGCAATCTCACATAACAAAGCTATTTACAACTGAGATTTATTATTTTTTTTATAAGAGCAGAACATAGGGTAAAAACCCAATATTTATCACTGGAGGTGGGGGAGGAAATCGTGTTTTTCAAGATTGAAACGATGGTGGGGTAACCATGAAATTAATCATTTTGCCGACTGACCTGGTTTTCGGTCTTATGTATACTCTGAAATTGATAAATTTGATTACGACCAAATTATTAAAAAAGACTAGGGCCACTAGGCCTTATATTGAAACGGTTCTAATTACATTTGATTGATTTGAAAATTAAATATCCAATTCAACAAATAAATTACGAATTACGAATAAGCTAGTGAAAAGTTTTAACTTATAAAACTTGTAAAGTTATGCAAATGTAAATTCAACCTTGCAATAAAATATGTAGTGACTTTACCAAAAGCTAACATTCGGTTAAACATATTTAAAACATATCTAGACAATAGCTGCCCTTTAATAACAAAAATTTAGGCAATTTGATGTCTCATGAAAGGCAATAAAGTACACCTACATTTTTTTATTGAGTATAAAATATTAGAAGTGTCAACTCCTAACAACCCATTTCACACGCATTCATCCCAAAGATTAATTTTTGGTAGGTTAATTTTTTTCTTCATTTTTATTTTTTAGTAAGTTCTCATGTTATTAAATAGTTATTGATAGGGATGTGCCTTCCGCACTGCACTTTCCTATCCAAGCTCTTTAATCTTGAGTTGAGGCAATGGGTTGATTTTTTTTTCATAATTATATTTTATGGGAAAATATTTTACATTTTCATTTTAAAATAAGAATTTTTTTTTCTTTAGTTAAAATGTTATTCATCCATTTCTTTTATTTTTTCTTAAAAATAAATTAATCACCATCAGCTACCACTACCACCATTATCCCCCTTTCAAAACTCAAGCAATTATTACTGGAATTTCATGATTTCACCTGAGCTCCATCATAAGTACTGCAAATCTATTCTTTTACTAAATCTGCAAGCAACTAATGACACATATATTTTTAGTGTAAATATATTTTTGCACTAATTTCACAAGCAACAAATGATACATATTTTAGTGTAAATCTGTTTTTGTACTAAATATATCCTACAGCAACTCATGATATTTTTAGTGCAAATATGTTTTTGCACTAAATACGCAATCAATTAATGATACATATTTTAGAGCAAATATGTTTTTGCACTAAATCCGTAAGCAACAAATGATACATATTTTAGTGTAAATCTGTTTTTGCACTAAATCTTCAAGCAAATCATGATATATATTTTGGGCAAAATTGTTTTTGCACTAAATCCGCAAACAACTAATGTTATAATTTTTAGTGCAAATATGTTTTTTGCACCAAATCCGTAGACAAATTAAGATATAAATTATGGTACAAATTTATTTTTGCACGAAACCCCCTAGCAATTAAAGACGTAAATTTGAGTGCAATTTTTTTTTAATTTGCACTATATATAAATTCTCACCAGAGCTCCAATGTCCTAGTTGGATGTATGTCAATGGCCGCAGGAGTTTTAGAGTGGCTGCAGAAGCTCCAATGGGCAACGATAGCGGAGGTGGTTAGTGAAACTTAACGACCACTAACGGTAATAAATAAATAAATAAAATATTGTAATAAGAGTATTATTGACCATTAAAAAAAGGTTGTATCCTCTTAATGAACAAAGATTTGAAAATTGTTGTTGTGACTAAAACAAATATATTGTGTAGAAAGTCTACTATCTATTTTGGAATAATAAAGTGTCTTTAGTTTAAACATAATTATGGAAGAAGTATTTAGAACATATTTTCTCTATTAAGTATATATACTAGTGTATTTGACATATTCTTGTAAGTTAGATACGCGAGATTATTGAATTAGTCATTACATATGTTTCAAAAATTACAATAAAATCATGTTTAAGTAGGGACTTCAATCTATATATAATCCCAAACCCAAATATAACACAATTAATTACTACTGACATAACATAATACTATGTCGAGCTTATTTTATTTAAAAATTTATCTATCATGCAAAATTATTAGGGATCATATCACACGACTAGAATGTGTTAAGCTATCCTTTTAAAAAAATCCTAAGTCGCACTTGTGACTATGCCCCAAAACGCGAAATCACTGTACCATTGATAGAAGTAATCAACTTGAACTTCTTGCGAAGTTTCTTTGGAGAGAATGCCAATTACTATATACAACTTGCCTAATTAAAGAGTTAGTTAATGATTGTGACCACCAAACCAATAATAAATCAATTTTTAGTCATTGTTTTTGATTGGAAAATGCTTATCTAAAAGTCTGTAAGTTTTATGATAAACTTACAGACGAATTATGGTCATATATTTGGTCAAATACTTTGACTAGATAAGCTTTTAAAATTTTTAATTACAAACTTTCATCATATCTTTATATTATTAATATTTTAACCTCTAAAAATAGAAATGTCACTTTAAACAATATTTTTATGATCCAACCTTCACCCTATATTTATATTATTAATATTTTTAAACCCCAAAAATTAGAAGCATTCACTTTAAATAATATTTAAGGAACTAATATTAATTATTTCATATAGGCTCTGTTTGATAATAACATGAAAAATAAAAAGAAAAATACTTGATTTGTGTGAGGAGCATCCTTAATGATATGTCGGTGCAATCATTGAGAATTGAAACTAGAAAAATTATATAAAGTAGTAACATAATTTTTTTTTCTTTAAAAACCTACATGATCTTAGCATAAATAAAAGCTATTAAAATTAAAGAACGCAATAAATTCCTGTATTTTTATTGTAATATTTCAAATTAATAATTAAATATTTATATAATAGTGTTCTAATTAATGGTTTATTTTTAAATAAATCAAATTCATCTTTTGTAGGAGAAATATTTGATAAAAAAGAAGAGTATGTAAAAGACGAAAATACTAAATCCAGCGTTATTTTGAGTAGGCGAAAATCTCAAAATCCCAAACCTTTGAGCGGATTATGAAATCTGCTAATTTACGGAATTTCACAAGATTTTAAAATATCGTGATTTATCCTAAAACAACATTTCTGAATTATCTAAATGACGTGATTTACAAAATCACGTCTCAAAATCACGCCAAAAGAATATACTCTTAACATCTTTTAATAATTTTAATAGTTTAATAACTTTAGTTTTAAAGCCTCTTCATAGATATAAAAAAATAAAATTATATACTTAATTGAACATATCCTATTTCTAATTAGTAATGGAGAAATCTAATTTAATTTTAATAAATGTTAGATGGGTGAACTTGTGTAAAAAACAAAATAGAGTCTTAATTTTGTAATTATGAATTTAATGATAGTAGATTTTTATTTCAAAACTAAATACAGAATTTGAGTAAGAGTAAATATTTTTCTCAAATTTGTGATTGAAAATTGTTTGTAAGTTTAAAAACTTACAGCGTCTTTTATGCTAGTAAGGTCCTTTTTGATTTTATACCCCCTTCTACAGTTACGTAACTTGCCTAAATAGTTAAATTTGGGCTCATCCACAATTTAAACTATGCAAAATAATCTAAAATATTTTTTTTAATAAAAAGAAAAGGTGAAATAAAATTTTTAACTTGGAAAGATTGTTTTGTATTTGGTATTGAGAACAAGTATTTCTGGTATCATTAAACTTGTCCTACTAAAAAGATACTCCTAGCTAGTTTTGTGAATCTGTCTCTAGTGGAGTTTTAACTCTCCTTTCTAAATTGTCTATATGGAGTTTGCATGTATATATATAGGGGTGTAAACGGATTGGATACGGACCGGATACTACACTATCCATTATCCATATCCTTTTTTAAATTTACTATTCAAATCCTTATCCATATCCTTTCGAATAGTTTATTAAACTATTCTTATCTTTATCCCATCGGATATCTCGGATTTGGATAATATCCCTATTCATTTTTCTAATATAGCTCAATTTTAAAAATATATTTAACTACACAACCTTTCAATTAAAATAAGATATTATACAAGTTGTAATTCAAAAAATATAACGAAATATTGCAAAAAGTATTAAAATAATTACTAACATTTTATATCACAATTTTCTTTGTTTTTGGATTAAGCAACTTATAGGCCTTGCTCTTTTCACGGTATCTAATAAAAATACATTTTTCTACTTTGTCATATAATTTGCTTCTTATTCCACCTGGAACATGTGGACGCGGATAATATCGCTTTGTGGTAGCCCAAGTGCAGGCACGCCAAGATATAGTTGACGCAAATTAAATAACGCGCTTCGATATAGCCCAAGTGCAGGCACGTCAAGTTGTAATATAGTCTCGGAAGTCCGAGTGTCGAACCACAGGGATAAGTGAAAAGGGATGGAATGGATTACAGATTAAAGTGTTTTCTGATTCTTGTAAGTTGAAATGATTGTAGAACAACGGAAATGTAAAACAGTTGTGAAAATTAATAAGAAAGCACTAAGGTAGGTGGATGTTAGTTACGATTTAAGAGACGGTGACCACTAGCTCATACAAAGATTACAACACAAGATTTCTCGAAATATGGGGAATGTTGGTGTATCTCTCAATAGCAAAGGGTGCGACGCTAGGCGACTCATTCCCGAGTTGAAGCTATATCGAGAAAGAGACAAACGACATTCCGCCAAAGACGGGGTTATCATTCCTACCTCTTAGCTACGGGTGTGAAGCAAGGCAACCCATTCCCGATGAAGCTAATCCGAGATAGATATGACAAACTCATCATTAAAAGATTTAACATAAAGCAAGTGTAGTAATCTCATGATTTAAAGAATGAAAATTATAAAGTGAATCCTAACAATGAAACGGAATAAAGTTTATGGGATAAATTAGTCAACTCATCATTTATCACATATGGTAGAAAATAAAGAGTCTAAGTATCACATAAAGTGTAAGAAGCACTCAATATATCAATAAATGAATCAAAGATAAGCTAAACAAATTTAAAATTCATCTATGGAGTTTTAAGAACTATTCATAATTTCTATGAAGAGGGAAAAACTCCATGGATGGGGGAAAGGGACTACAAGCTTTTTAGAACCATATGAATATGTTGTATGCTCATTAACAACCAAGAACTAAATATACAAGGCATATAAAGTCTTAACTTAATATGAAAATACCTAGAAAACTTGAAATAATGGAAGATATGATGAAGAAGAAGAAGATTCACAAATATTTATCAAACTTTAAATATGGATTGAGCCATTAATCACCAAAAATCATATCACAATCAACCTCCGTAACCTTAGTAATAGACTACTCCATAATAGATGCAAGAACAAATATCATAGAAGAAGAAATCATTCTTACAAATTAAGCACTTACAATGGAGAAATGAAGAACAATCAACAAGTGAGCTCTCCTCTCTCTCTAGAACTCTAAGTGTGTTAAAAACTAGATAATATCTCCCTTTTAAGGTAAAATAAATAATATATATTAAAAGGTAGAAAAATATCTAACTAAATATCTAAAATAGCTTGAACCACTAAAATAGCCCATTTTGGGTGTGAAATGGCCAAGTTGCCAGGGCCATGATCGATCATGGCCAACCCATGATCGATCATGGGGTCTTCTGCCTGAATGCCAGTTTGTACCATGATCGATCATGGCTAACCCATGATCGATCATGCTTTTGGGAAATTCCTCAGATCAGCATTTTGCGAGCTTTTCACTAGCGCTTGATCAATCATTCGAAGGCCATTGCATCCTATGCCTATAAACACATAGAAACACAACAAAAGCACACCTAGCGGGACGATGTTAGATACAAAACTCGCCAAGACACTAATCTCGAGATAAGTGGATAATTAGGCAGAATTAAAGCAACAAACGCGACATGCGACTCCGAGAAAGAGCTTATGCATGACAATATTATGCGTTTATCAACTCCCCTCAACTTATCTCTTGCTAGTCCCTTAGCAAGACAGCAATATATAATTACAAAAATTAATATGCTATACAAAAAGTTATTAACTTCTAAGTTCCCAAAGAAGACGAGTTGCATCTCGTGAAGGTTTTCAGAAATGATACCTACAAACATTAGGAGTTTGATCTTGATGAATGATGAGAATGAAGATTCAAGTTTCAATTTGCACAGCAAAAGGCATTACTATCAATTTTCCAGAACGATGGACTTTTGAATGATCATATAATTCGCCTATCTCCTTTAGAACACAATCCCATATTCTCCAATGCTCACATACTAGACTTGGATTCAAGCAATTCAATATAAACACAAAGAGTCATAGTCATTTGAGAAGGAAGAGAGAACTTTTTCAAAAACAAAAGCTCCGAAATTTGTCGATTCTAAGCACTTTCTTTATCTTTTCTTGGAAATTTTGCTAAATTAGATCAGGGCGGTTTTCATCTCTATGGGGGGCAGCGGTCTCACTTATGAAATTTTCTCATTACTACTCATTCATTGGAGCTCGAAGGAAGCTATTCACCCTTTTCCATATGGTAACCTTTACCCATCCGTAATATTAGACAAAGAGACTTAAGATTTAGTCAAGTGAAGCTTTAAGTCAATATTAGGATAAAAGTCATCCAAGTTATCAAAGTGCTATGCTTTTGTCCTCTCATTGGAGGATCTTTTCGAAAGAGCTTCCATTATTTTTGGACAAAAATTTCTCTTCTCTCAATGAAAATAAATCTACGTGTTATTACGGAATTGGAAACAACCGAAGCAATCTAGCATGCGGAGCAAGAGAATATAACGGGATATGAGACTAAATGGAGCAAGGCAATTTAGATTATCATTCAAATTCTTATCCAAATCAAAGAATTCATGCCAAAAGCTAAAGAAACAATAGTCTTCATCAAACAAAATATCAATCAATCAATCGTCAATTTTCAAACTTCTCAAAAAAAAAAACAAAATTTTGAGCACATCTCTTCTACTCATGGAAAAACAGGAAAGCAAGCCAAAACAAAATAAACACAAAATAACGTACCCCCCCTCAACTTGAAAGAAACATTGTCCTCAATGGAAAGAGAACAATAAAATTGCACGGAAGGGCTACTTTGGCTTGCTTTCCATGAGACAAAAAAATAAGAGATAAACAACCACTATTCATAAAACGGGTTAGAATTAGAATTCAGAAGCAAAAACCATAACATTCAACCATTAAAACCAAGTTCTAAAGTTAACATCTTGTCAGAAATCTAATACAACCCAAAAGAAATAAAATAAAACTAAGCATAAATATAACTACTTAAAGAGTTTTTCAGGATTTGCAACTATCATCACATGTCGGGAGGTGGGGGTGGGGGAAAACGACCATACAACGCCTCGAACTGCTGGCGTATGAACTCCTGCTGGGTCGCCATCTGAGCTGCAACTCGTGCCTCGACCTGAGCTGCAATATCTGCCTCCAAACGGTCCTGACGCAATACCATAATCTCAACTCTCTCATTGATGCTAGCAAACCCAGTCTGCATCAAAGCAGTCATCTGCTCAAACTGCTCTCTCATGAATTCCCTAGTGTCATCTACTGGCCCAGAGCTTGCCCGTCTTCTCCGCCTTGAGGGGCCCGGGAGATCTGCTCCTGCTTCTTCTGCCCCCTCTTCTTCAGACTCAACTTGAGGAGGAGCGGTTGAAGAACTTGGCCGGTTCCTTAATTGACCAGCGGCTCGAGTTTGGGACGATCGGTTAAGTGGTGCTCGAGGCATTTTCTTCACATCCTCATCTCTCTCGGTTACCCCCGCTCGCAAACATACCTTAGTGATCAACGACCCAAATTTGATTGTTTCGTTGTGGGCGACTAAGTCTGTGATTCTAGCAATCCGCCCAATAATGTGACGAAGCAAACAAATGCGCTTGTTTGTTGCAATAGCGTATACCACATACGCTTGAGAAGGGTACAGGTGTTGGGTATGTGAAGTTGGGTCCAAAGCATTGGCAATTACTAGCCACAATGTCCTAAGGCTGTCATGTAAATTGCTCCTATCGAATTGAGTTCCAATCCACTCCATTGGTCTACCGGCTAAAAATGTAGCTAAATCATTAGCTCTTGGCTCTTCATAAGGGGTACCATCCGAATAAGGGAGGTCTTGGGCATTGGGTGGTAAGGCCGGGATTCCCGTAATCGCACTCAAAACCTCGAGGTTAAAATGAACCGTTTTGCCTCGAACATGAGCAACATATGCATATGATGTATTTGGAACTTGAATTAAACTTGCGATAAATTCACGACAAATGGTGAGATTACATTGAGTACCTTGTTCACGCAAGTAGTTAATCCACCCCGGATATCGCTCAAACGTTGCTCGTTGAGGGAAATCGTCCAGCGAACCAATGTAGACCGGCCTTTCAATGACTACCGTCCTTGTCTTGAAAGCGTAATTCCACCAATCGAATTCTTGGCGGCTTCGAAATCCGCGGTAGCCACCCCTTGCGGCTTGAATTTCAAGTGGCTTAGTGGGAGGGTTAGAGGAAGCCATGAAAGAGTAATGTGGAATTGGTGAGGAGATAGGGCTCGAAATTGGTGAGGAGAGAGAGAAAGGGGGATTTTTGGGATGGGATTGATGATTGAGGTTTGAAATTGGGAGATTTGATGGTTGATTCTAGGTTGGGAAGGTTGGAAATGGTGTTTGGGGAATGTTTGGGATCAATGGGGGAAGAGGGGCTAGGGTTTGGAGAGGTTTTGGGAGAAGGAGAAGTGAGAAATGGGGGTTTAGAAACGGCGCCCCTGTTTTATTACGGGACCAAACCATGATCGATCATGGGTCATTCTGCCCAAGTGAAAATTTGTACAATGATCGATCATGGGTTAACCATGATCGATCATGCTGCCTTCTGTCCAAGTGCCTCCTCTTCCATGATCGATCATGGAATCCCATGATCGATCATGGAATATGCTGCCTGAGAAAAATTTTCTACCATGATCGATCATGGTAAGGGCATGATCGATCATGGACCAATCTGCCAGAAAAATTTTCTCTGCCTTCTTTGCACCAAAACACCTTACTGCTCCCCTCAACTTGATCCGTTTAGACTTAATGACACCCGATTCTCCGATGATGATTCCTGAAACTCAAAAACACTAACAAAAAACATTATTTACAAAATCGGCCCATGCCTTTTAGGCATAAGTCGGGTCTTCGAGTGGGGTGGACTCCTCTCGAATTGGGAATTCCAAAAACGGCTTAAGACGTTGTCCATTCACCTTGAAAATGTAGCCGGTTTTGGGATCCTCAACATTCACAGCTCCAAAAGGAAATACATGACGGACTATGTAGGGGCCGGTCCAACGAGACTTTAACTTTCCCGGGAAGAGATGCAGACGAGTATCATAAACAAGAACTTTGTGCCCGAGTTTGAATTCTTTTCTCAAAATAGATTTATCATGAAAAATTTTGGCACGTTCCTTGCTTATCTTTGCATTGTCATAAGCATCTCTTCTCAGTTCCTCGATTTCATCAATTTGCAACTTACGGTCAAGCCCGGCCTTTTCCAAATCACAGTTAACCATCTTAGTTGCCCAATATGATTTGTGTTCCAACTCTACTGGCAAATGACATGGTTTTCCGTACACAATGCGATAAGGAGACATATCTAGAGTTGTTTTATACGCAGTACGGTAAGCCCAAAGTGCATCGGTCAATCTTAACGACCAATCCTTGCGATTTGGGTTTACCGTTTTCTCTAGAATCTGTTTGATCTCCCTATTTGCCAACTCGGCTTGACCATTAGTTTGAGGATGATAAGCGAGCGATACTTTGTGGTTTACACCATACTTTTGCATTAATGATTGAAATGGTTTGTTGCAAAAGTGAGTACCGCCATCGCTTATTATTGCCTTGGGAGTGCCAAAACGTGCAAGAATGTGTTTTTTTAGAAATCGGATCACCACTTTGTGATCATTTTTCTTGCATGCTTGGGCTTCCACCCATTTTGAAACATAATCTACGGCAACCAAAATGTAAAGATTATCGTAAGAAGATGGGAATGGTCCCATGAAGTCGATGCCCCAGCAATTAAAGATTTCAATCATCAGAATAGGATTGAGTGGCATCATGTTCCTCTTGGAAATCCCTCCAAGCATTTGGCATCTCTGACATGCTTTGCAAAAGCGTTGTGCGTCCTTGAAAAGCGACGGCCAATACAATCAACTTTGTAAAATCTTCGCGGTGGTCTTCTTTGCCGAGAAGTGTCCTCCGTAAGCCTCAGAATGACATAAAGATAGAGCTCTCTCCACTTCTTCCTCTGGGATGCACCGTCTGATAATCTGATCCGCACAATACTTAAATAGGTACGGTTCATCCCAATAGAATCGACCCACTTCACTCAAAAACTATTTTCTATCTTGTGCGCCCCATGACTTTGGTATCTTGTCAGTTACAAGATAATTTACAATGTCTGCATACCATGGGAGCGTCGAGATTGCCAATAATTGTTCGTCTGGAAACGAATCTTGGATCGGACTTTCTTCAATGTTGTTCGTAAAAGTGAGTCGAGACAGATGATCGGCCACCACGTTCTCGACTCCCTTTTTGTCCTTGATGCTTAAATGGAATTCTTGTAATAAGAGTATCCACCTCAAAAGCCGCGGCTTGGCATCTTTCTTTGTGAATAGGTACTTTAACGCCGCGTGATCCGTGAAAATCACAATTGGCGATCCTATCAAATAGGATCGGAACTTGTCTAGGGCGAAGACAATTGCTAGAAGCTCTTTCTCTGTCGTGGTGTAGTTCATTTGCGCATCATTCAAGGTCCTACTTGCATAGTATATCACACCCGGTTTCTTGTCTTTCCGTTGACCAAGAACCGCTCCCACCGCATAGTCACTTGCGTCGCACATAAGCTCGAATGGCAAGCTCCAGTCCGGTGTCTGCATAATAGGCACAGTAGTAAGCATATGCTTCAGAGAGACAAAGGCTTCCTCGCACTTGGCATCCCACTGAAAGGTTGCATCCTTGAGAAGTAGACTACACATCGGCTTGGAAATGGAACTGAAGTTCTTGATAAACCTCCTATAAAACCCGGCATGTCCTAGAAAGGATCGAACATCTTTGACATTCTTGGGTGTAGGAAGTTTAGCAATCAACTCAATTTTAGCTTTATCCACCTCGATTCTTTCTGAAGAAATGATGTGCCCCAAAACAATTCCCTTGGTAACCATAAAATGGCACTTCTCCCAGTTCAATACCAATTGTTTTTCCACGCATCTTCCCAAGACCTGTTCCAGGTTAGCCAAACAATTGTCGAATGACTTACCATAGACGGTAAAGTCATCCATAAAAACTTCCAAAGTCCTTTCCACCATATCGCTAAAGATACTTAGCATACACCGTTGGAAAGTGGCCGGTGCATTACATAGACCAAAGGGCATTCTTCGATAAGCGAAGGTACCAAAAGGACATGTAAATGTGGTTTTTTCTTGATCATCTAGGTCAATCTCAATTTGATTGTACCCGGAAAAACCATCGAGGAAAGAGTAATATTCACGACCCGCTACCCTCTCTAGAGTTTGATCCAAAAAGGGGAGGGGGAAATGATCTTTACGAGTTGCCTCATTGAGTTTACGGTAGTCGATACACATTCGCCACCCGGTGGTGACTCTTTGCGGAATCAACTCGTTTGATTCGTTTTTGACTACCGTAAGACCTGATTTTTTCGGTACCACTTGAGTTGGACTAACCCATTTACTATCCGAGATCGGATAGATGATCTTTGCATTCAACAATTTCAACACCTCGTTCCTAACCACTTCTTGCATGTTAGGATTCAACCGGCGTTGAAATTGCCTCGATGTTTTTGCCCCATCCTCCAAGTGAATTTTATGTGTACAAATCAAAGGGCTTATTCCTTGGAGGTCGGCAAGTGTCCAACCAAAAGCTTTTTTGTATTTACCAAGTAAATTAACCAATCTTACCTCTTGGTCATCCGAGAGATCGGACGAAATGATGACGGGGTAAGTGTCTGAAGCTCCTAAAAAGGCATACTTCAAGTTGCTAGGCAATAGCTTGAGATCCATTTGTCCTTCAAGCTTTTTGGTAGGAGATTGTGTGTTTTCTTCTTTTTTCGAGAATTCGACCTGTTTGTCAGACAAAGAAAACACTTGCATACAATCCTCGGGTTCATCGGAAGTGGTTAGATAACCTTCCGTTGACTCCGATTTGAAATTTGCCACAAAGTGGTCTTGGATACATGACTCTATCATGTTCACGTGTTCACTTTCCTCATCATCATCGTCGTCTCTTTGATTGCTCAAATAGAGCACGTTTAGCTCTAGAGTCATGTTTCCAAATGCTAACTTCACAATTTCATTTTTGCAGTTTATTATAGCGTTAGAAGTAGCAAGAAATGGTCGCCCAAGGATAACTGGAATCTCCTTAGCGGGATTCGACACGGGTTGCATGTCGAGGATGATAAAATCAACGGGAAAATAAAACTTGTCAATTTGAACAAGCACATCCTCGACTATCCCTCTTGGTATCTTAACGGATCGGTCCGCTAATTGAATAGTAACCCTCGTGGGTTTCAACTCACCCAACCCCAATTGTTGATATACAGAATATGGGAGTACGTTCACACTTGCTCCCAAATCTAGCAAAGCATTTAGCAAAGCATTGATCCTACAATTTCCTATGACACACGAAATTGTCCTATGGGACACCCGGGGTCTTTGAACTTGGGGGCTCTTGTGCCTTGCATGAGCGAGCTCACTTGCTCCGCCATAAAGGCCTTTTTCTTGACATTCAACCTTCGTTTGGTAGTACATAAGTCCTTGAGGAACTTAGCGTACGAAGGTATTTGCTTGACCGCGTCAAGCAATGGAATGTTGATTTTTACTTGCCTAAAAACATCCAAAATCTCGGTATTAGATTTGGACGGTTGGTTCAATCTCTCCGGAAATGGAACCTTGATCCCATTTTTGATTATTTCGAGATCCTCTTTTCCTTGTTTCTCTTCCTCTCTCTTCTTCTCTTCACTCACAACTTGTTCAACCTCCGACTCCTCAACATGCATGGGATCAACTATGTCCGCCACCTTGGGGGTTTTAGGAACAATAGTTTTGTCTACCTCCTTCCCACTTCTCAAGATTGTGACAGATTTGAGTTCTTCTATCTTAGAGCTAGATTCTCCTCCCTCTACTACTTGAACTTGACCTCTAGGATTCGCTAAAGGTTGAGAGGGGAATTTTCCCTTCTCTTGGGTAGCTAGGGCGGTGGTGAGTTTGGACATTTGAGTTTTTAACTCACCCACATCACGATCCGTTTTGTCCACAAATGATCTCAACAAAGCTTCCAAGTTTTGGTTGGGATTTTGATTCTGAGGTGGAACAAAAGAGTTTTGAGGTTGTTGTTGCTGCCTTTGGTTCTGATTATATTGGTTGTGGTTCTGACTTTGATTTCCTCCCCAACTGAAATTGGGGTGATTCTTTCATCCCTCATTGTACCTTTGAGAATAGGGATCGTTTTGGTTACGGTTTTGGTTGTACTGGTGTAAAGCATTGACTTGGGCGGGATCTTTGAGGACTTCCCGAAAAGAGGGAATGGTAGGGCAATCCTCGGTAGTGTGTCCTGAATTTTCACAAATGACACACAACTGACTCGAGGATACTACGTTGACCTCCTTAAGCTTACTTGCTTCCATTGCCTCTACTTTCTTAGACAATTGGAATAACCTCGCACCCATGTCATCCTCATTGGACACTTGGTACAACCCACCCCTTCCTTGAGTTTTGGCTTTGGGTTCCTTGGAATAGGTGTTCCAATTTTTAGCACCTTCCGCTAATTCATCAAAATACAATAGAGCCTCATCGGGATTCTTACTCAAGAATTGACCGTTACACATGGTCTCAACAAATGTATGCATATCGGGGGTGAGAGATTCATAGAAAAAACTAACAAGACTCCACGTTTCGTGACCATGGTGAGGGCATGCATTTAAAAGTTCTTTGTATCTTTCCCAACACTTATAAAAGCTTTCATTTTCTTTTGGCGAAAAATTAGATATCGCCCTTCTTAAAGCGTTGGTCCTATGAATGGGAAAGAATTTTTTTAGAAATTCTGCTTGAAGCTCTTGCCAAGACCGAATTGACTGCGGTCTTTGGGCATTTAGCCAAATTTTTCCTTTATCTTTTAGGGAGAAAGGAAAGAGTTTTAAACGCATGACATCCTCATTAACATTTGCCTCACGAAATGTGGAGCAGACTTCTTCAAAGTCTTTCAAGTGCAAGTATGGGTTTTCCGACTCCATACCATGAAAAGAAGGGATATGTTGAAGCATACCCGGTTTGAAAGAGAACGCTCCGGCTTGGCCAGCGGGAAGCACAATGCACGAATTCGAAGTTGCCCGAGGCGGTTGAAGGTAGTCTCTCATGGTCCTAACATGGGGAACATTGTTGGCACCTTCCCCTTCATTATCGCTCTCGTGATCCGCGGCTCTACCTTGGTTTGCCATTCTTGGAGATGTGGGAGGGCTAATTCGAATATCCACGAACAATCGCCCTTGCATGGGCTTGGGCAACGATTCAAATTTCTCCTCGGGAACTCTACAAAATCAAACAAAAATAAGGGAGAAAAATAAATTAATAAAATGGAGAGATACTCACAGAGAATGGTTTTATACAAAACCCGAGATCCGCCTTTTGCCTTATTCCCCGGCAACGGCGCTAAAAACTTGATGCAAATTAAATAACGCGCTTCGATATAGCCCAAGTGCAGGCACGTCAAGTTGTAATATAGTCTCGGAAGTCCGAGTGTCGAACCACAGGGATAAGTGAAAAGGGATGGAATGGATTACGGATTAAAGTGTTTTCTGATTATTGTAAGATGAAATGATTGTAGAACAACGGAAATGTAAAACAGTTGTGAAAATTAATAAGAAAGCACTAAGGTAAGTGGAGGTTAGTTACGATTTAAGAGACGGTGACCACTAGCTCATACAAAGATTACAACACAAGATTTCTCGAAATATGGGGAATGTTGGTGTATCTCTCAATAGCAAAGGGTGCGACGCTAGGCAACTCATTCCCGAGTTGAAGCTATATCGAGAAAGAGACAAACGACATTCCGCCAAAGACGGGGTTATCATTCCTACCTCTTAGCTACGGGTGTGAAGCAAGGCAACCCATTCCCGATGAAGCTAATCCGAGATAGATATGACAAACTCATCATTAAAAGATTTAACATAAAGCAAGTGTAGTAATCTCATGATTTAAAGAATGAAAATTATAAAGTGAATCCTAACAATGAAACGGAATAAAGTTTATGGGATAAATTAGTCAACTCATCATTTATCACATATGGTAGAAAATAAAGAGTCTAAGTATCACATAAAGTGTAAGAAGCACTCAATATATCAATAAATGAATCAAAGATAAGCTAAACAAATTTAAAATCCATCTATGGAGTTTTAAGAACTATTCATAATTTCTATGAAGAGGGAAAAACTCCATGGATGGGGGAAAGGGACTACAAGCTTTTTAGAACCATATGAATATGTTGTATGCTCATTAACAACCAAGAACTAAATATACAAGGCATATAAAGTCTTAACTTAATATGAAAATACCTAGAAAGCTTGAAATAATGGAAGATATGATGAAGAAGAAGAAGATTCACAAATATTTATCAAACTTTAAATATGGATTGAGCCATTAATCACCAAAAATCATATCACAATCAACCTCCGTAACCTTAGTAATAGACTACTCCATAATAGATGCAAGAACAAATATCATTGAAGAAGAAATCATTCTTACAAATTAAGCACTTACAATGGAGAAATGAAGAACAATCAACAAGTGAGCTCTCCTCTCTCTCTAGAACTCTAAGTGTGTTAAAAACTAGATAATATCTCCCTTTTAAGGTAAAAGAAATAATATATATTAAAAGGTAGAAAAATATCTAACTAAATATCTAAAATAGCTTGAACCACTAAAATAGCCCATTTTGGGTGTGAAATGGCCAAGTTGCCAGGGCCATGATCGATCAAGGCCAACCCATGATCGATCATGGGGTCTTCTGCCTGAATGCCAGTTTGTACCATGATCGATCATGGCTAACCCATGATCGATCATGCTTCTGGGAAATTCCTCATATCAGCATTTTGCGAGCTTTTCACTAGCGCTTGATCAATCATTCGAAGGCCATTGCATCCTATGCCTATAAACACATAGAAACACAACAAAAGCACACCTAGCGGGACGATGTTAGATACAAAACTCGCCAAGACACTAATCTCGAGATAAGTGGATAATTAGGCAGAATTAAAGCAACAAACGCGACATGCGACTCCGAGAAAGAGCTTATGCATGACAATATTATGCGTTTATTAATAGTATAGTCTCGGAAGTCCGAGTGTCGAACCACAGGGATAAGTGAAAAGGAATGGAATGGATTACGGATTAAATGGTTTTTCTGGTTTTGTAAGTTGAAATTGTTGTGAAACAACGAAATTGTAAAACGGTTGTGAAAATTAATAAGAAAGCACTAAGGTAAGTGAAAGTTAGTTACGATTTAAGAGACGGTGACCACTAGCTCATACGAAGATTTCAACACAAGGTTTCTCGAGATATGGGGAATGTTGGTGTATCTCTCAATAGCAAAGGGTGCGACGCTAGGCGACTAATTCCCGGATTGAAACTATATCAAGAAAGAGCCAATCAACATTCCACCAAAGACGAGTTTATCATTCCTACCTCTTAGCTACGGGTGTGAAGCAAGGCAACCCATTCCTGATGAAGCTAATCCGAGATAGATATGACAAACTCATCATAAAAAGATTTAACATGAAGCAAGTGTATGTAATCTCATGGTTTAAAGAATGAAAATTAGAAAGTGAATCCTAACAATGAAACGGAATGAAGTTTATGGGATAAATTTGTCAACTCATCAATTATCACTTATGGTAGAAAATAAAGAGTCTAAGAATCACATAAAGTGTAAGAAGCACTCAATATATCAATAAATGAATCAAGGATAAACTAAACAAATGTAATAATCCATCTATGGAGTTTTATGATTTGTTTATAATTTCTACAAAAAGGACTAAAACTCCATGGATGGGAGAAAGAGACTACAAGCTTTCTAGAACCATATAAATATGTTGTATGTTCATAAACAACCAAGCACTAAATATACCAGGCATATAAGGTCTTAATTGAATATGGAAATACTTAAAAAGCTAGAAAGAATGGAGGAAATGAAGAAGAAAAGGATTTACAAATATTTCTCAAACTTTAAACATGGATTGAGCCATTAATCACCAAATATTATATCGCGATTCACCTCCGTAACCTTAGCAAAGGACTACTCCATAATACTCGAAGCAAGAATTATAAAAGAAGCATTCCTTTCTTAAAATCAAAGTAACTTACAAGAGAAAAGAAGAAAATTACAAGGCTTTTGCTCTCCCTTCTCTCTAGAACTTGTACAAAGATGAAGATATCTTAGCCTAGAAGCTAAGAGAAATAATATATATTAAAAGGTTGCAAAATATCTAACTAAATATCTAAAATAACTTAAACCACTAAAATAGCCCATTTTGGGTGTGAAAGGAGGAAGTTGCCCAAAGGCACGATCGATCATGCTTATACCATGATCGATCATGGAGTGTTCTGGAGTTGAGATTTTTGCACCATGATCGATCATGCTTATACCATGATCGATCATGGTTCTGGGATTTCTTCAAATCAGCATTCTTGTGAGCTTTTGGCTAACACTTGATCAATTTATGTAATGCCATTGTATCCCAATCCTACAAACACATGGAATACTACGAAATGCACACCAACTTGGGCCACGTTAGATACAAAACTCGCTAAGGCACTAATCTCGAGATAAGTGGATAATTAGGTAGAATAAAAGTGACAAACGCGTCAAGCGACTCCATAAAGATCTTATACATGACAATATTATGCGTTTATCAACTCCCCTCAACTTATCTCTTGCTAGTCCCTTAGCAAGACAAAAAGTATATAATTGCAAAAACTAATATGCTTATACAAAAATATGTTAACTTCTAAGTTCCCACAGAAGACGAGTTGCATCTCGTGAAGGTTTTCAGAAATGATACCTACAAACATTAGAAGTTTGATCATGATGAATGATGAGAGAATGAAGATTCAAGTTTCAATTTGCAAAGCAAGAGGCATTACTATCAATTTTTCAGAACGATGGATTTTTGAATGATCATCTAATTCGCCTATCTCCTTTAGAACACAATCCCATATTCTCCAATGCTCACATACTAGATTTCGATTCAAGCAATTCAATATAAACACAAAGAGTCATAATCATTCGAGAAGGAAGAGAGAACTTTTTCAAAAATGAAAGCTCAAAGATTTGTCGATTCTAAGCACTTTCTTTATCTTTTCTTGGAAATTTTCGCTAAATTAGATCAGGGCGGTTTTCATCTCTATGGGGGGCAGCGGTCTCACTTAAGAAATTTACATAACTTGCTCATTCATTGGAGCTTGAAGGAAGCTATTCACCCTTTCCCATACGGTAACCTATACCCATCCATAATATTAGACAAAGAGACTTAAGATTTAGTCAAGTGAAACTTTAAGTCAATATTAGGATAAAAGTCATCCAAGTTATCAAAGTGCTATGCTTTTGTCCTCTCATTGGAGGATCTTTTCGAAAGAGCTTTCATCATTTTTGGACAAAAATTCCTCTTCTCTTAATGATCATCAATCTAGGTGTTACAACCGAATTGGGAACAACCAAATCAATCTAGTATGCGGAACAGGCTAATATGTCGGGATATGAGACTAAGTGGAGCAAGGCAATTTAGATTATCATTCAAATTCCTATCCGCATCAACGAATTCATGCCAAAAGCTAATGAAACAATAGTCTTCATTGCACAAAATATCAATCAATCATCATTTTTCAAACTTCTCAAAAAATTTTTAAAACACATCTCTTCTACTCATGGAAATAGACAGTAGCAAGCCAAAACGAAAATCACAACATAAATAGACATAAATAGCGTACCCCCATCAACTTGAAACATACATTGTCCTCAATGGAAAGAGAACAAGAAAATGCACGGGCGCTACTTTGGCTTTGCTTTCCATGATACAAAAATAAGAGACAAACAACAACTATACACAAAACGGGTTAGAATTAGAATTCAAAAGCAAAAACCATAACATTCAACCATTAAAGCCAAGTTCTAAAGTTAACATCAAGTTTAAATTCTAATACAACCCAAAAAGAAATAAAGTAAAACTAAGCATAAATATAGTTAATTAAAGAGTTTTCAGGATTAGCAAATATCATCACATGTCGGGAGGTGGGGGTGGGGGAAAACGACCGTACAACGCCTCGAACTGCTGGCGTATGAACTCTTGCTGAGTCGCCATCTGTGCTGCAACTCGTGCCTCGACCTGAGCTGCAATATCTGCCTCCAATCGATCTTGCCGCAGCACCATTATCTCAACCCTCTCATTTATGCTCGCAAACCCGTTTTGCATCATAGCAGTCATCTGTTCGAACTGCTCTCTCATGAATTCCCTAGTGTCATCTACCGGCCCAAAGCTTGCCCGTCTTCTATGCCTTGAAGGACCCGGAACATCCGCTCCTGCTTCTTCTGCCCCTTCTTCTTCGTCATCACCCGGTGGTGGTGCAGCTGTGGAGGAACTCGGCCGGTTCCTCAATTGACCAGCGGCCCGAGTTTAGGTAGATCGGTTAAGAGGTACTCGTGGCATTTTCTTTACATCCTCATCCCTTTCATTTACTCCCGCCCGCAAACATACCCGAGTGATCAATGACCCAAATTTGATTGTTTCATTATGGGCGACCAAGTCTATTATTCTTGCGATTCGCCCAATGATGTGACGAAGCAAACAACAACGCTTGTTTGTTGCAATGGCATATAGTACATACGCTTGAGAAGGGTATAGGTGCTGGATATGAGAGGTTGGGTCCAAAGCATTGGCAATTACAAGCCACAACGTCCTAAGGCTATCATGCAAATTGCTTATATCGAATTGAGTTCCAATCCATTCCGTGGGTCTACCGGCTAGAAATGAGGCTAGATCGTTAGCCGATGGCTCTACATAGGGGGTACCATCTGAATAAGGGAGGTCGTGGGCGTTGTGTGGCAACGCCGGGATTCCCGTAATCTCACTCAACACCTCGAGGTTAAAATGAACCGTTTTGCCTCGAACATGAGCAACATATGTATATGATGTATTTGGAACTTGAATTAAACTTGCGACAAATTCATGACAAATGGTGAGATTACATTGAGTACCTTGTTCACGCAAGTAGTTAATCCACTCCGGATATCGCTTAAAAGTTGCTCGTTGAGGGAAGTCGTCTAGCGTACCGATGTAGACCGGCCTCTCAATCACTACCGTCCTCGTCTTGAAAGCGTAATTCCACCATTCAAATTCTTGGCAGCTTCGAAATTCGCGGTAGCCACCCCTTGCGGCTTGAATTTCAGCTGGCTTAGTGGGAGGGTTAGAGGAAGCCATAATAGAGTAATGTGGTGCTTTAGAGGAGGGAGAGATGAGAAATTTCGAGATTTGGGGTAATAAGGCTCGAAATTGGTGTGAAAAGAGGGAAAAGGGGATTTTGAGATGGGTTTGGCAATGGGGCTCAAAATTGGAAGATTTGATGGTTGATTCTAGGTGGGGAAGGATGGAAATGGTGTTTGGGGAGGGTTTTGGGAGCAATGGGGGAGAAGGGGCTAGGGTTTGGAGAGGATTTGGGATGAGGGGAATGAGAAATGAGGGTTTAGAAATGGCTCCCCTGTTTTATTACGGGACCATGATCGATCATGGTTAACCCATGATCGATCATGGGTCATTCTGCCCAACTGATCTTTGTACAATGATCGATCATGGTAATACCATGATCGATCATGCTGCCTTCTGCCCAAATGCCTTTTCCCCCATATGAAACTGCAACAACAAAAATCAATTGATGAATTTCTTGGTCTCATATATATTGAATTTGTTGGGAAGGCATCACGTCATCTTGATATTATGCGTGAAGAATTGCTAAGCATGAAGTGTTGTTCATTAGACCTTAAAGATCTAGAAAAGCACTATGACCGAATTTCTCAACGATTTTATGTCCTTGGCGGCATTGATGATGTGAATCTCAAGCAGATTGTGTTTCATTCTTTTTCTGATCCCCTCGTAGTCGAAGCAAAGAAGATTTTGAAAATTCAAAAGCAAGAAATCAAAGATCTCACTCTTGCAGATATCTACGAGCTTTTCGTTGATTCCATTGAACGAATGTGCAGCCAGCAGACTCTCATGGTCAATATCCAGAAAAATGCTAATAAGATTCATGACTCTTGCAACAACGATTGGATGAAAATAAAGTGCAAGAATGACAAGCAATGCGACTGCAGATCTCATAGAAAGGGAAAACATATGCGACGACATCACAAAGGCAAGCGCTCTAAACATAAGTCCTATGATGATGATGATAAGCCTTGGAAGTGACGATCCAAGCACAAAAGGTTTAAGAAAAAACCTTGGAAGTTTGTCAAGCGAAGAAATTTCAGAAAGAAGCACAGCAATGGTTGTTTCATTTGTCATAAGAAAGGTCACTTTGCAAAAAACTGTCCAAATGAAAAAAAGAAGGAAGCATTCATGGCTCTTCTATTACAACACCATTCGGATATTCAAGAATCTGATATTGAATCTGTTCTCTCAGCTCAAGATGAGGCATCCCCAGAAACTATAATGCAGATTCATTATTCTGACAAAGAAACTGTATCTGATCCAGATTCAGAAACAAAACTTCTTTCAGATTCGTCTTATTCCTCCACAAGCTCAAATCTCTCAATGGTTTATTCTCTTGAAGAATGTATGTCTCTCTCCCCTCAGCCGTCCCCATATGCAAAAACTTCCCTCATTCGAAAACCTTATGCAAAACCAGTACCCCTTATAGCCTTTTTTGATACCGGCTCAACCAAATCTTTTATGAACCCAGCAAAGCTACCATCCTCCTATTGGCAAAAATGTCCTCCTCTGGCATTTCAAGTTGCAAATGGCGAAATTCCCACTGTCGATATTATTTCCAAATCCATTCAGTTACAAATATTTCCTGGAAAGATTATCCGACATAAAGTTTATGGTAGTGCACTTCCTCGAAAGGATATTCTTATTGGCTTCGATATCATACGTCAAATTTCGAAATTAAAATTTGATGATGATGGTCTCCGATAAAAAAAATTCATGTTACCATGGATTAATCCAAAAGAAGCTAATCATATTCAAGCCCCAATCCTAATCCTTGAGTCTCTCACCAGTCCGTCCTCCATTGAAGCTCTCACCAGCCAGATCATAAAAACCTCATGTGCAGAATCCCACACTGAATTCTTACAAAAGTGCTTAATCCTCTTTGGCAGAACCCCAAATACTTCGTAAAACTTCCTTTTAAGTTAAACGAAGATGTCAACCCCACCAAAGCCTCACTCGGGAATGAATCCTGAACATCTCTCTTTGGCAATAGAATAATTGAATACTTTGTTGAAACAAAAGCTTATTGAAGAAACAACTTCTCAATGGGCATGTGAAGCATTCTATGTCAACAAAAGATCAGAGCAAGTCAGAGGAAAAATGCGTCTCGTTATTAATTATCAGCCATTAAATCACTTTCTTTTGAGTGATAAGTTCCCTCTTCCCCAGAAGCATTCGTTGTCCAGTCAATTATCCCATGCAAAGATATTCTCAAAGTTTGATCTAAAGGCAGGCTTTTGGCAAATAGGTATTGAACCAAGTGAGCGATACAAGACAGCATTTTGTATCCCTGGTTATCATTACCAGTGGACTGTTATGCCTTTTGGCCTAAAAAATGCTCCCTCAGTCTTTCAGAGAACAATGGCAGATATTTTCCAACCTCTCATGGCTAATGCTCTCATCTACATTGATGATATACTTCTATATTCTATGGACATGGAATCCCATTTGAACCTTTTATCCCATTTTTACCAGCTCGTCCTAGAAAATGGAATTATGTTATCCCAGAAGAAGATGATCATTGCGACTACGGAAATTGATTTCCTTGGAATGAAAATTTCTAATGGTCAAATCCAGTTGCAACCTCATATTGCAAAAGATCTCCTCAAATTCCCAGATAAACTTACCTCCGTAACCCAGATTCAGCAATTCCTTGGCCTTGTAAATTACATGCCACAATTTATTCCCCATCTCTCGAAATACACAGGTCCCTTAGCTGAATTACTTAAGAAAACCCCTCCCCCATGGTCTCAAATTCATTCTGCATGTGTTCAGAAGCTTAAAAAACTGACTCAGTATCTACCTCCTTTACAAATTCCATCCACCGGCAACAGAATCCTACAAACAGATGCTAGTGATCTCTATTGGGCAGCAATTCTCTTTGAAGAAATTGATGGAAAAAGAAGTGTGTGCGGATATAAGTCAGGAAAGTTCAAACAATCTGAAAGCCATTACCACTCTACTTTCAAGGAAATTCTTGCAATTCGCAGAGGAATTGAAAAGTTTCAGTTTCATCTCATTGGTCACCACTTTACCATTGAGACAGATATGAAATCCTTTCCAGCCATGTTACAATTTAAGCATAAGCAGATCCCAAATCCTCAATTGTTACGATGGTATGAATTGTTTTCCCAATGGTCCTTTACAGCAAAACATATCCCAGGAAAGCAGAATGTGATAGCAGACTATTACTCCAGAACCCAACCAAACCAATTGTCCCACATCGACTACAGACAGACAGAAGCCCTTACCTACAAATCTTATAAATACCAACCCTTGCAACCACAAAACCAACAAATCCTACCTTGCATCTTCCCCATAGAAGAAATACCTTATCCAGAAATCCTTTCTCAAATCCCCTCTTCCAAAATGAATCCCAAGAATCAAGCCAGCTCCTCCAGCTCTTCTAAACCCGAACCACTTTCTCACCCATTCCAGTTCTCAGATTTTACCCCTCTCCTTGAACCCTTGGAAGCAATTCCATATCTCCCCAGTGAAATCCAGGATATGATATTTGTCAAGTGGATCAAGCTCAGTGACAAAGAACTCGTCATAAAGTTTCTTGAAATCACCCTCATGAACTACGATCTTGTTTTTCATGGTCTCCGTCTCCACCCAGCCTACCCATTCCTCACACTATTCCATATCCACTGTCCCTGCAGAGTTCCCATACAGGCACTTGTATTTCTCTGGTATCTTACTAGAGCATATACAATCAGTATCATTTTTGATGCTCCAGTTCTTCTCCAATACCTTCGTATCACACAGGCAGATCCAGAAATTCAGGGTTTTTACAATGAATTATACAACCCTACTGCAAGTGGAACGTACAATTTGCTTACATTTCTCAAATGGTTTAAATCTCCTCAGCAATGGTTTGACGCACTCCAGACTCACTCTAACCGGTATTGTTTGATTCGATTCAATAAACCTTTGAAAAGCCCTTACCCTGAAGGAGACAATGCTCAGATTACGAAATGGTTTCCACGCAATCTAGCAAAATCAATCAAAGAACCTGAGAATGTAGCTTATGTAGAATTCTTGCAAGACATGTGCAATCTCAATAAGGTAGACTATGATTCAGTTCCAGACTCCATAAAATTTGGAAATGACCCATGGATTACCCCAGACATGAAAGATGTTTCGCGTGCCCCTCTTTTTGAATGTTTGTACACTTATGCTATAAAGCATTTTTGGGAAGAAGGTGAACAGAGCTCAGACACTATTGCATTTGTTGATATGAGTTTAGACTCAACAGAAGAAGGTGAACCTGATCCAGAAGAAGTCCAGGCAGCAGCAGCACATGAAGCAGAAGGATGGGAAGTAAACTTCATCCCTGAACATGAACTCCCTGATCATATCTCCGATTATGATGCTGATGATGAAGAATATGAACCCCTATGGCATAATCCTGATGATAATCATTGGAACCACTCTCACTCTCCGAAAGCTCCGTACACTCCAGATTACAGCGGCAATGAGACAGACTAGTCCAACTCGTGCAACTCGTTCTTAACTCAGTGTCGGCAGCGACTTGACTCTCTTGACTCGCATCTTGGCAAAGCATCTAGCTTTATGTAACTTTTATTTTTTGCATTTGTGTCGGCCAGCCTTGTGTCGTTGTTTGTCGGCCAATTTGTCTAGCTTTTACTTTTATAAAGTTATTTGTCGTGTTTGTATAATTGAGAAAGAATCTTTCCTTTTTCAAAGTTGTAATTATTTTTACTTTCCAGCTGTATGGTTGTAAGCGTCTTTGCTCAGCTATTTATAGGGATCTCTTAGTTTAGTTTTAGGTAGACTTGGAGTTTGAGAAGCGATTGTAGTTTGGTGAAGAAGTCGTGTACTTCTCTGTAATTCCCTCTTTCTCTTTTAAATGAAAAAATGCCTATCTTATTTTATATAATACTAAGTCTTTTATTCTTTCTTGGTACTGGTCTATGTTTAGTTATTATTAAGTATGCCTGTTCTCTTTTATATGTATTACGTAATCCCGATATTGGCCCTATTTATACTTAAGCTCCATAATCTTCCTTTAGGATCATGATGTTTTGTTGATGTTTTGTTTATATTTTTAAAATTTTAAGTTATTTTGCGGTATTGCGTAGTCCGAAACTACGGATATCTGTGTCCCCCCCATTTGGTATCAGAGGCAGTAGTTATGTCTCTTGAGTAAACTTTTTTAAGTTCTGAGCTAATGGATCAAATAATCTAAGTAGAATTTTCAGCTTCTGATTATGAAATATTTCTGAAAATTTTTGATAATTATACTATGACTAGTATGAGATTTATACTTGCGAAAGTATGCTCTACGACTGCCATATAATTAGCAAATATGTGATTAGTATGCTCTGTGACTGCCATGAAAATGGATCTCTCACATCAGAAAACTCAGATCTTGTTAAGTGGATCTCTCGTATCAGAAATCTAGAGTGTTCTTACTCAGAAAACGAGTGTAATTCTTAAGAAAAGAGATGATATTTTATCGTATCTCAGACAGGGTGCTTGAGGAAAGAGCGTTAAAGGCAGAGTGTGCCGTGTGTAGCTCGATGACTCGCAGAAATGGTCTGGTATACATAAAATCTCTTCAGTATTTCTTAAGGTCGTCTTCTTTGACATGATAGTAAATATTTTATCAGAAGAAGCTGTCATTTCTCCTTAGCATATTTGTAAAATTAGTAAAGAACTTAATCTTTTCAAAAATGCTCTAATCCTCTTTGGCAGAACCCCAAATACTTCGTAAAACTTCCTTTTAAGTTAAACGAAGATGTCAACCCCACCAAAGCCTCTCACTCGGGAATGAATCCTGAACATCTCTCTTTGGCAATAGAAGAATTGAATACTTTGTTGAAACAAAAGCTTATTGAAGAAACAACTTCTCAATGGGCATGTGAAGCATTCTATGTCAACAAAAGATCAGAGCAAGTCAGAGGAAAAATGCGTCTCGTTATTAATTATCAGCCATTAAATCACTTTCTTTTGAGTGATAAGTTCCCTCTTCCCTAGAAGCATTCGTTGTTCAGTCAATTATTCCATGCAAAGATATTCTCAAAGTTTGATCTAAAGGCAGGCTTTTAGCAAATAGGTATTGAACCAAGTGAGCGACACAAGACAGCATTTTGTATCCCTGGTTATCATTACCAGTGGACTGTTATGCCTTTTGGCCTAAAAAATGCTCCCTCAGTCTTTCAGAGAACAATGGCAGATATTTTCCAACCTTTCATGGCTAATGCTCTCATCTACATTGATGATATACTTCTATATTCTATGGACATGGAATCCCATTTGAACATTTTATCCCATTTTTACCAGCTCGTCCTAGAAAATGGAATTATGTTATCCCAGAAGAAGATGATCATTGCGACTACGGAAATTGATTTCCTTGGAATGAAAATTTCTAATGGTCAAATCCAGTTGCAACCTCATATTGCAAAAGATCTCCTCAAATTCCCAGATAAACTTACCTCCGTAACCCAGATTCAACAATTCCTTGGCCTTGTAAATTACATGTCACAATTTATTCCCCATCTCTCGAAATACACAGGTCCCTTAGCTGAATTACTTAAGAAAATCCCTCCCCCATGGTCTCAAATTCATTCTGCATGTGTTCAGAAGCTTAAAAAATTGATTCAGTATCTACCTCCTTTACAAATTCCATCCACCAGCAACAGAATCCTACAAACAGATGCTAGTGATCTCTATTGGGCAGCAATTCTCTTTGAAGAAATTGATGGAAAAAGAAGTGTGTGCGGATATAAGTCAGGAAAGTTCAAACAATCTGAAAGCCATTACCACTCTACTTTCAAGGAAATTCTTGCAATTCGCAGAGGAATTGAAAAGTTTCAGTTTCATCTCATTGGTCACCACTTTACCATTGAGACATATATGAAATCCTTTCCAGCCATGTTACAATTCAAGCATAAGCAGATCCCAAATCCTCAATTGTTACGATGGTATGAATGGTTTTCCCAATGGTCGTTTACAGCAAAACATATCCCAGGAAAGCAGAATGTGAGAGCAGACTGTTACTCCAGAACCCAACCAAACCAATTGTCCCACATCGACTATCCAAAAGAAGCCCTTACCTACAAACCAAAACATGATGATGATCCCACCAGTGGTGCATCCACCAGACAGATGGATATGTTGTTTGTTCATAATGACGAAAATATGCCTGAAAACTAAATTGCTTCGTTTTTAAAAACCCTCGCAATGACTGATCGTGAACCTGTCAAAGCATCCAAACCTGATTTGTTTGCTAACTTTGAAGAAGTTTTTATGGCGGAACAAGTTCCTCGTCAACAACAGCAACAGCAACAGCCACAGCCACCACCATCTCCTCCTCCTCCTCCCCAAGATAATACCCCAGAACCAATTGTTGAAGACCCCTATTATGATGACTCCTCAGATCATGATTATGTATTGCCAAAAATCCGACCTGGAGAAAAATACCAACAGTTTACCATTAATGATATCCCTCCAAAAGAATGGCGAACTAGATTTCACACATTCACTATGTGGATTCAAACTGACCTCCAACATTACTCTCAGCCAGAAGTCTTTTTAAGATTTCTTGCAAGATTAACAGGCAGATTGAAAGATTGGTATAATTCCCTTGGCGAATACAGACAGAAATCGATCATGCTTCTGACTGCCTTAGAAAATTTTCACCCATGATCGATCATGGGTAGGGCATGATCGATCATGGACCAATCTGCCCGAAAAATTTTCTTTGCCTGATTTGCTCTTCTACACCTTATTTCTCCCCTCAACTTGATCCGTTCAGTCTCCATGACACCCGAATCTCCGATGACAATTCCTGAAACTCAAAAACACTAACAAAAACATTATTTACAAAATCGACCCATGCCTTTTAGGCATAAGTCGGGTCTTCGAGAGGGGTGGACTCCTCTCGAGGTGGGAATTCCAAAAACGGCTTAAGGCGTTGTCCGTTCACTTTAAACATAAATCCGGTTTTGGGATCCTCAATTTTCACAGCCCCAAAAGGGAATGCATGACGACAATATAGGGGCCGGTCCAACGAGACTTCAACTTTCCCGGGAAGAGATGAAGACGAGTATCATAAGCAAGAACTTTGTGCCCAAGTTTGAATTCTTTCCTTAAAATGGATTTATCATGAAAGATTTTGTTACGTTCCTTGCTTATCTTCGCATTATCATATGCATCTCTTCTCAATTCCTCGATTTCATTTATTTGCAACTTACGGTCAAGCCCGGCTTTCTCGAAATCACAATTAACCATCTTAGTTGCCCAATATGATTTGTGTTCCACTTCTACTGGCAAATGACATGGTTTTTTGTACACAATGCGATACGGAGACATATCTAGAGTTGTTTTATACGCAGTACGGTAAGCCCAAAGTGCATCGGTCAGTCTTAACGACCAATCCTTGCGGTTCGGATTTACCGTTTTCTCTAGAATCTGTTTGATTTCCCTATTTGCTAACTCGGCTTGACCGTTAGTTTGTGGGTGAGAAGCGAGCGATACTTTGTGGTTTACACCGTACTTTTGCATTAATGATTGAAATGGTCTGTTGCAAAAGTGAGTACTGCCATCGCTTATTATCGCCTTGGGAGTGCTAAAACGTGCAAGAATGTGTTCTTTCAGAAATCGGATCACCACTTTGTGATCATTTTTCTTGCACGCTTGGGCTTCCACCCATTTTGAAACATAATCTACGGCAACTAAAATGTAAAGATTACCGTAGGAGGATGGGAATTGTCCCATAAAATCGATGCCCCAGCAATCAAAGATTTCAATCATCAGGATTGGGTTGAGTGGCATCATATTCCTCTTGGAGATGCCTCCAAGCATTTGACATCTCTGGCATGCCTTGCAAAAGCGTTGTGCGTCCTTAAAAAGCGACGGCCAGTACAATCCGCTTTGCAAAATCTTAGCAGTAGTCTTTTTTGTAGAGAAGTGTCCTCCGCAAGCTTCAGAATGGCAGAAGGACAGAACTCTCTCCACTTCTTCATTTGGAATGCACCGTCAGATTATTGGATCCGCACAGTATTTAAACAGGTACGGTTCATCCCAGTAGAATCGCCTCACTTCGCTCAAGAATCTTTTTATGTCCTGTGCGCCCCATGACTTGGGTATCTTGTCGGTCACAAGATAATTTACAATGTCTGCATACCATGGGAGTGTCGAGATTGCTAACAACTGCTCGTCTGGAAATGAATCTTGGATCGGGCCTTCTTCAATGTTGTTCGTAAAAGTGAGTCGAGACAGATGATCGGCCACCAGGTTCTCGACTCCCTTTTTGTCCTTGATGCTCAAATGGAATTCTTGTAACAGGAGTATCCATCTCAAAAGCCGCGGCTTGGCATCTTTCTTCGTGAACAGGTACTTCAATGCCGCATGATCCGTGAAAATAACAATAGGTGACCCTATCAAATAGGATCGAAACTTGTCTAAGGCGAAAACAATTGCCAGAAGCTCTTTCTCTGTTGTGGTGTAATTCATCTGTGCATCATTCAAAGTCCTACTTGCATAGTATATTACACCCGGTTTCTTGTCTTTCCGTTGACCAAGAACCGCTCCCACTGCATAGTCACTTGCGTCACACATGAGCTCGAATGGCAAGCTCCAGTCCGGTGTTTGCATAATTGATGCAGTGGTGAGCATATGCTTCAGAGAGACGAAGGCTTCCTCGCACTTGGCATCTCACTCAAACGGTGCATCCTTGAGCAATAGATTGCACATCGGCTTGGAAATGGATCTGAAGTTCTTGATGAACCTCCGATAAAACCCAGCATGTCCCAGAAATGATCGGACATTTTTGATATTCTTGGGTGTCGGCAGTTTGGCTATTAATTCGATTTTCGCTTTGTCCACTTCAATTCCTTCTGACGAAATGATGTGTCCCAAAACGATCCCCTTGGTAACCATAAAATGGCACTTCTCCCAATTCAACACCAATTGTTTTTCCACACATCTTTCCAAAACCTGTTCCAGGTTAGTCAAGCAATTGTCGAATGACTTACCATAGACGGTAAAGTCATCCATAAAAACTTCCAAAGTCCTTTCCACCATATCGCTGAAAATACTTAGCATACACCGTTGGAAAGTGGCCGGTGCGTTACACAGACCAAAGGGCATTCTTCGATAAGCGAAGGTACCAAAAGGGCATGTAAAGGTGGTCTTTTCTTGATCATCTAGGTCGATCTCAATTTGATTGTACCCGGAAAAACCATCGAGGAACGAGTAATATTCATGGCCCGCTACCCTTTCTAGAGTTTGATCTAAAAAGGGGAGGGGGAAATGATCTTTACGAGTTGTCTCATTAAGTTTATGGTAGTCAATACACATTCGCCACCCGGTGGTGACTCTTTGTGGAATCAACTCGTTTGATTCGTTCTTAACTACCGTAAGACCCGATTTTTTCGGTACCACTTGAGTTGGACTAACCCATTTACTATCCGAGATTGGATAGATGATCTTTGCATCTAACAATTTCAACACATCGTTCCTAACCACTTCTTGCATGTTAGGATTCAACCGGCGTTGAAATTGCCTTAATGTTTTTGCCCCATCGTCCAAGTGAATTTTATGTATACAAATCAATGGGCTTATTCCTTGGAGGTCGACAAGAGTCCAACCAAAAGCCTTTTTGTATTTACCAAGCAAATTAACCAACCTTACCTCTTGGTCGTCCGAGAGATCGGACGAAATGATGACGGGGTAAGTGTCTGAAGCTCCTAAGAAGGCATACCTCAAATTGCTAGGCAATAGCTTGAGATCCATTTGTCCTTTAAGCTTTTTGGTGGACGATGATGCGTTTTCCTTTTTCTCCAAGCATTCAACCTGTTTGTCACACAAGGAAAACACTTGCATACGATCCTCGGGTTCATCAGAAGTGGTTAGATAACCTTCCGTTGAGCCCGATTCGAAGTTTGCCACAAAGTGGTCTTGGATACATGACTCTATCGTGTTCACGTGTTCTCTTTCCTCTTCATCATCGTCATCTTTTTTATTACTCAAAGAGAATACGTTTAGCTCTAGAGTCATGTTTCCAAATGTTAACTTCACGATTTCGTTATTGCAATTTATTATAGCATTAGAAGTGGCAAGAAATGGTCGTCCGAGGATAACCGGAATCTCGTTAGCGGGATTCGACACTGGTTGCATGTCGAGGATGATGAAGTCAACCGGAAAATAAAACTTGTTTACTTGGACAAGTACATCCTCGACTATCCTTCTTGGGATTTTAACAGATCGGTCCGCTAATTGGATTGTAACCCTCGTGGGTTTCAACTCACCCAACCCCAATTGTTGATATACTGAATATGGGAGCACATTCACACTTGCTCCCAAATCTAACAACGCATTTTTGATCCTACAATTTCCTATGAAACATGAAATTGTGGGACAACCGGGGTCTTTGAACTTGGGGGCCCTCGTGCCTTGCATTATGGAGCTCACTTGCTCCGCCATGAAGGCCTTCTTCTTGACATTCAGCCTCCGTTTAGTAGTACATAAGTCCTTTAGGAACTTAGCATACGAAGGTATTTGCTTGACCGCGTCAAGCAATGGAATGTTGATTTTTACTTGTTTAAAAACGTCCAAAATCTCGGTATTAGATTTGAATGGTTGGCTTAATCTCTCCAAAAATGGGACCATGATTCCATTTTTGATTTTTTCGAGATCTTCCTTTCCTTGCTTCTCTTCCTCTCTTTTTTTTCTTCACTCACATCCTTCTCAACTCTCATAGGGTCAACTATGTCCTCTACCCTGGGGGTTTTAGGAACAATAGTTTTGTCTACCTCCTTCCCACTCCTTACGATTGTGATAGATTTAAGTTCTTCTAACTTGGTGCTAGACTCCCCTCCCTCTATGACTTGAACTTGGCCTCTAGGATTAACTAAAGGTTGAGAGGGAAATTTTCTCTTCTCTTGGGTAGCTAGGGCGGTGATGAGTTTAGACATTTGAGTTTTTAACTCACCCACATCACGATCTGTTTTGTCGACAAATGATCTCAACAAAGCTTCCAAGTTTTGGTTGGGATTTTGATTCTGAGGTGGAACAAAAGAGTTTTGAGGTTGTTGTTGCCTTTGGTTTTGGTGATATTGGTTGTGGTTTTGACCTTGATTTCCTCCCCAACTGAAATTGGGGTGATTCTTCCATCCCTTATTGTACCTTTGAGAATAAGGGTTGTTCTGGTTTTGGTTTTGGTTGTACTGGTTCAAAGCATTGGCTTGGGCAGGATTTTTGAGGACTTCCCAAAAAGCGGGAATGGTAGGGCAATCATCGGTAGTGTATCCCGAATTTTCGCAAATGACACACAACTGACTCGAAGATACTACGTTGACCTCCTTAAGCTTACTTGCTTCCATTGCCTCTACTTTTTTAGACAATTGGAACAATCTCGCACCCATGTCATCCTCATTGGATACTTGGTACAACCCACCCCTTCCTTGAGTTTTGGCTTTGGGTTCCTCAGTATAGGTGTTCCAATTTTGGGCACCTTCTGCTAATTCATCAAAATATAACAAAGCCTCATCGAGATTCTTACTCAAGAATTGACCATTACACATGGTCTCAACAAATGTACGCATATCAGGGGTGAGAGATTTATAGAAAAAACTAACAAGACTCCACGTTTCGTGACCATGGTGAGGGCATGCGTTTAGAAGTTCCTTGTATCTTTCCCAACACTTATAAAAACTTTCATTTTCTTTTGGCGAAAAATTTGATATCGCCCTTCTTAAAGTGTTGGTCCTATGAACGGGAAAGAATTTTTTTAGAAATTCCGCTTGAAGCTCTTGCCAAGACCAAATTGATTGCGGTCTTTGAGCATTTAGCCAAATCTTTCCTTTGTCTTTTAGGGAGAAAGGAAAGAGTTTTAATCGCATGACATCCTCGTCTATATTTGCCTCACGAAATGTGGAGCAGACTTCTTCAAAGTCTTTCAAATGCAAGTACGGATTTTCAGACTCCATACCATGAAAAGATGGGATATGCTGAAGCATACCTGGCTTGAAAGAGATCGCACCGGCCTGTCCGGTGGGAAGTACGATGCATGAGTTCGACGTTGCCCGAGGCGGTTGAAGGTAGTCCATCATTGTCCTAACTGGAGGAACATTATTGGCACATTCCCCTTCATTATCGCTCTCGTGATCCGCCGCTCTTCCTTGGTTTGCCATTCTTGGAGATGTGGGAGGGCTAATTCGAATAACCACGAACAATCGCCCTTGCATAGACTTAGGAAAACTTGTTCAAGTGGCTCCTCGGGACTCTACAAAGTCAAATAAGAATAAGAGAGAAAAATAAATTAATTAAATGGAGAGATACTTACAAAGATTGGGTTTATACAAAACCCGGAATCCGCTTTTTGCCTTAGTCCCCAGCAACGGCGCCAAAAACTTGACACGCGGATAATATCGCGTTGTGGTAGCCCAAGTGCAGGCACGCCAAGTTATATTATAGTCTCGGAAGTCCGAGTGTCGAATCACAAGGATAAGTGAAAAGGAATGGAATGGATTACGGATTAAATGGTTTTTCTGGTTTTGTAAGTTGAAATTGTTGTGAAACAACAAAATTGTAAAACGGTTGTGAAAATTAATTAGAAAGCACTAAGGTAAGTGGAGGTTAGTTACGATTTAAGAGACGGTGACCACTAGTTAATACGAAGATTTCAACACAAGGTTTCTCGAGATATGGGGAATGTTGGTGTATCTCTCAATAGCAAAGGGTGCGACGCTAGGCGACTCATTCCCGGATTAAAACTATATCAAGAAAGAGCCAATCAACATTCCACCAAAGACGAGTTTATCATTCCTACCTCTTAGCTACGGGTGTGAAGCAAGGCAACCCATTCCCGATGAAGCTAATCCGAGATAGATATGACAAACTCATCATAAAAAGATTTAACATGAAGCAAGTGTATGCAATCTCATGGTTTAAAGAATGAAAATTAGAAAGTGAATCCTAACAATGAAACGGAATGAAGTTTATGGGATAAATTTGTCAACTCATCAATTATCACTTATGGTAGAAAATAAAGAGTCTAAGAATCACATAAAGTGTAAGAAGCACTCAATATATCAATAAATGAATCAAGGATAAACTAAACAAATGTAATAATCCATCTATGGAGTTTTATGATCTGTTTATAATTTCTATAAAAAGGACTAAAACTCCATGGATGGGGGAAAGAGACTACAAGCTTTTTAGAACCATATAAATATATTGTATGTTCATAAACAACCAAGCACTAAATATACCAGGCATATAAGGTCTTAATTGAATATGGAAATACCTAGAAAGCTAGAAAGAATGGAGGAAATGAAGAAGAAAAGGATTTACAAATATTTCTCAAACTTTAAACATGGATTGAGCCATTAATCACCAAATATTATATCGCGATTCACCTCCGTAACCTTAGCAAAGGACTACTCCATAATACTCGAAGCAAGAATTATAAAAGAAGTATTCCTTTCTTAAAATCAAAGTAACTTACAAGAGGAAAGAAGAAAATTACAAGGCTTTTGCTCTCCTTTCTCTCTAGAACTTGTATAAAGATGAAGATATCTTAGCCTAGAAGCTAAGAGAAATAATATATATTAAAAGGTTGCAAAATATCTAACTAAATATCTAAAATAACTTGAACCACTAAAATAGCCCATTTTGGGTGTGAAAGGAGGAAGTTGCCTGAAGGCATGATCGATCATGCTTATACCATGATCGATCATGGTTCTGGGATTTCTTCAAATCAGCATTCTTGTGAGCTTTTGGCTAACACTTGATCAATTTATGTAATGCCATTGTATCCCAATCCTATAAACACATGGAATACTATGAAATGCAGACCAACTTGGGCCACGTTAGATACAAAACTCGCTAAGGCACTAATCTCGAGATAAGTGGATAATTAGGCAGAATAAAAGCGACAAACGCGTCAAGCGACTCCCTAAAGAGCTTATACATGACAATATTATGCGTTTATCAAACATGTGGATAAGCAATACTTCCGTACCAACACAACTTTCTCTCATTTTTTTTACACTTAAATCTTGCTTTCTCATCATTTTCATTTTTTCTCATTAACCAAAAAAATTAATAAATAAAATATTTAATAAGAAAAGAAAATAACAAGAAAAAAATTAGCTAATAACAACTTAGAATTACATCATTGATTTTACACAAAAATACATAGAATTCAAAAACAGAACAAGCGTATAAACGTTTTCAGAAAATCATAATAATAAAAGACACATTACCTAAAACAAATCTAACTAATGTACATATTTAGATAACATAGGGGCTACTATTGACAAACACCAAAATACATTCTAACACTCTGTCCTATTTACTCATCCCCTGTGCACATTTACTTAGTGCTTAATTAGGGTCGAGCCATTGTTGGTTATAACAAAAATACATTGGCTTGGCTCCTAAGTACCGAGTAAATGTGCACATACTCAGTGTTTAGGGTAGAGCCATCGTTGCAGTGTTAGAGAGTGTTCTAATGTGTGTCAATAGCAGCCCCCGTAACATATACAACACAAAAATCATAATTAGACACCAAAAAACATAATAAAACATCAAATAACTATATACAAATTTAACTGTACAAACTAATTAATTTCAAGAGGCTACCATTATCCCATTCAAATTAAATAAATAAAAAAAACTAATGATTGAAGGAATTTTCTTTTCAAGGGGCATTTGGGAAAAATGCTCTAGTTCAAAAGGGTTTATTATAACTTACGCGTGGGCATTTTTGTCATTTAATCATTTCCATAAACATCGCAACCTGAATAGGGGAACGTATTGGTTCAAGGGGGTTTACTGTTGGATTTGTTTTTGGGTGGGGGGGGAGGGGGGTGTATTGGAGAAAAGCGCTTTAGTTAAGAGGAATTTAGTATAATTTACCATAATTTTTAACTTTCCAAAGTTATTATATCACTACAAGAAAATGATGTTTAAACAAGGTTTATCTTTGAATAGGTGGCCCGGTTAACTAGGGAAAAGCGTGCCCAAAAGCCTTCCACCGTACCAAAATGTATTAGCGACGCCATTAACGACAAAAAGTAAGGCTCCTAATAAGTTTTTTTTTTCTCCCGCTAAATAGATCGATCCCTCACAAAGAAGCACTAGGCCGCCCCATAGGATTTAAGCTCCTAATAAGGTAGCATGGCAAATGCCTTAGCCACGAATCTGCCGTCCCAAATACTTAGAAAGGCACAATTTCTAAACTGTGGCGTCAACCATCGTTATTGCAAAGCTTTTTAGATTATTTAACCCGTGATAATTACAAACCTTTCGGAACGCTTTGAGACGTGCAAAATGCTTGTTCATTATTTGCAATTAATCTAGCTTTCTTGAACAACATAATAAATAAGACCTTTTGCGACCTTTTTTGCCCCTCCCTGTTATTGTATCAAAATAGTTCATGCATTCAACCACAAAAGTCATTCTACCGTACCCTATAATTTTATTACATTAATAAAAAAAAATCCGAACTTTAAAAGTTAATCCAAAGATCTGTTACAAAAAAAAAGGATCCAAAGAGTACCCATCTAATCAAAAATCATTTTGTTTGTGCCGTTAGTGAATTATGTTTGTTAAGATTAAAATTTTATTTCTTTTGGCTAGGGATGGCAAATAAACCAAACCTGAGGAGTTTCCGACCCGACCCAACCCAACCCGAATGGGGTGGGTTAGGGTTTTGCATACTTAAAACCCGATCTGACCCGCCTCGACCCGCTTGCACATATATATATATTTAAATATTAATATAAACATTATATATATATATTTATTAAATAAAAACCCTAGCATTTTGTTGATCAAATACCAGCCGTAGATCTAAATAGGAAATATGGGATTGTCTTTGCCACTCTCATTATCTCTTAGCCTTCTCACTTTTCACTCTCTTAGTAGTTCTCACCTTCTCTCCTTGTCTCCCACACCCACACCCACACTGACACACCCACACCTCCCACGCACGTCTCTCCTCCTCCATCTCTGGCCTCCCACGCATGTCTCTCCAGCCGTTCTTCCTCCACACTGTTCGTCCTCCATCTTCGGCCGTTCCTTCATAGATCACAGTCGATGTCATTTGTCCTCCACATCCGGCCGCTCCTCCACTGACCACCTGTAAATACGATCTCTAAAATACCCTCCCCCATTCACTGATTTGGGTGTGTTGATTTTATCGATTGGGTTTTTCAATCAATGCTAAAATAATATTCGGTTACTTCGCATTTTCTTTATGGTTTAAATTTAATGTTTGAATTGTAGAATTGTTGTAATGTTGTTTGAGACTTGTTGGTTGAGTATGGGGTTGAATTATTCAATTTTTTTTAGTTCAAAACAAGGAGTTTGGCAGGTGGGTTGTTCAACTCGGCCCAGTTCAACCAGACCCGATTTTCTCCTAATTCAGGGCGGGGTGGGGCTCCTATGCATGTATACGGGACAGGTTTGGGGTTTTAAAGAAAAACTAGTCTCTGGTTCGGGGCGAAGTGGTATACATGCGGATCGGGTTTGGTATTGGCCAAACCTGCTCCATACCCGACCTGTTGCCATTCATACTTTTGGCAAAAATTCCCTTATAACCACTCACCGGGGTGGGCTCTTCCTCTCATCTTATTTATTTTATTTTTTAAAAATTTAAATTTGAGATTCTTTTCAGTAGTTATAATGATGGAGTCCAAATTTAAATTTCTAGGCAAGTGGTAATTGAGGACTAAGAGCATGACCCAAAGAAATTACTAAAAAAGCTTTCATACTACATTACTACATATATATACACACACACACACACTAAATGTTGGATATTTTAAAAAATTTATCAATCATCTATTTCATATTAAGAGCACGGAGTCGGAAAATAAAATACAATAAAAGAAAAACAAAATTAGGAGAAACGCTATAAATTTGTGCACAATGTAATTAATTCAGGTTGTAAATGAGTTTTACTTTATCTTTTCAACCGGAGATGAAGAGGATTGAGGGAAAGGGTATTTTTTATTTGTTTGGATGAAAATGCCCCTAAAGTCATTATGTTTTGACGGTGGGTTTTAACTTTTAACAGAGTGGTCAAATAACCAAACTATTGTATTAATGAGTTAGATGGAACCAACTTTAATTGGGTGATCATTTTTAAAATTTCATAATAGTTTAGTGACCAAATGTGATATTTACTCTAAAAAAATTAAACTTCAAATCCATGTTTGGAGACACTTATTATGCATCTTTTAAGATTATTTTTTTCGTACAACTCTTATATTTTACAATGGATTTTGGAGTATTAAAATATTAACTGATGTGATAATAGCCACACAAATCCATAACCTAACACACTTTACCCTTTCCAACACCTTGTTTAGCTAATTTTTATTGGAAAAAAAAAAGAATTAATGGGTAAATACAGTGGAGGAATATATTAGCCAGCGAATTAATTTTGCATTTTAACAATTTTTCACATTTTGATACAAATAAATTATAAAAAAATAAAAATAAAATAGTTAATTGAAAAATTGTAGTCTAACTCAGTGGTTGAATACTTTAATATTTTCTTTGTACTATAATTTTATGATTGGCTTTGACTAACATTGTTATTGTTCTTGGTTAAAGTTGAAGTAACTCATCCTCACTACTTTTCACCATCATGTTTATAATCCCAATCAAAACTATTAATTTAATATATTGATTGTCTAAAAAAAAATTAGAAGTTACCAAATTTAGACCAGAGAGTGGACGACGTACTCCTCAAACTTAAAAAAAATATCACTTTGGCCATGTTTGGTTGTAGTTTCTGAATAGGTGTTTCTAGTATATTTTAAAAAACTGGCTGTTTGGTTGCAAATTTTCAAAGTGCATTTATAAAAAATCTAGATAGTGAACAGTGTTTTGTCTGCAATTGCTGTTAGCCTTCACTGTTGTTAAAGTTGCGTAGACTAATATATCCAAAAAGTTTTCCTCTTCTTCTTCGCAAGCCATTGAATGCAATCTTGAAAACAAGCTTTCGAAATTACTCTCTTCTCCCCAATCACATCTGTCCTTCGGAATAACTCTCTTCTAACTCTTCTACCAGGCTATTCTCTCTTTTCACTCCGACCCATATCTTCACACAGCCCCCTACAGCCTAGGGCAAAAGGCACGCCTGTACCTACGTCGGAATTTTAGGAGAGATTGGTTCAATTAAAGTAAAGCTGAAGCTATAAAGCATCCCTTCACCACTCGATAATTGTGCAACCCAGTTGCTATTTACAAGAAATCACCTAAGCTTACGGTACCGAGCTGGCCGACAATTGCATCCGTACGGTCAGGGGTGGCTTCTCAATCAATATCAGGCTAATTGACTCTCACCTTGTTGCTTAAATCTCAATAAATCTCTGGTGAAAGTAAGAGAAGAAATAATAGATGGTGCTTACAAGAAGTAAGAGAAAGCTTCTTCACTTGCGAAGCCCTTCTCCGAAAGTTGAGACCACGGACAAAACAATCTTTGCAGACAACTTCTCTCCGAAGAAAAAATCAAAGGTTAGTTATCCGGTGCCTGCATTTACAAATTTTGTAGTTAAAAAAATTGGGTTGATATAAAGCTGCAAGTTCAATTAGTTTGATGCACATATATTGTTTGATAATAGGCCTTAAAGAAATTTGACTTAGACTGTTTTCAACATATGCAGCTAAGGTGTTTGATTATTTTAAAAATTTTGTTCACCCACTACTCTGCTTGCTTGTTGTTCGCCAGAAGTATATGAAAATGCTTTTTTTGATGAATCAAGCAATACATTACCAATATTAAAAAACACAGTTGCACCTCAATCCAATGAAAATTCTCGATTTTGTAATCTCCAAATATATACATTTTTGGGTTTATTTTGTAGAGTTCGTGACCTCTTCCTTAATTAGAGATTTTGGTTGAACAATGCTTTGTAATTCTCTGTAGTTTGCATCACCCACGCTGTTTTGATATTGGTTGGGCTTTTTTGGGAGGAAAGTTTCCCTTGTAATAGTTTGTCAATTTGGTTATCCAAACATTTGATTGCCAAATTACCTAAGGAAGTGCAGCCAAAAACTCTTTTATGCAATTCTTGATTTTGTTACAAGTCCCAAATTATGATACATTACTTATCACATTGGAAGTGCAACAGAGAATTACAAGTTTGTTCTCAGATTCAAAGGTTTTTCTATTTGCATGTACTACCCAGATTAGTTTACTTGGGATTGGGAGTAGTTTGGTTGCGTTTGAAGTGTATCTAATATTCTATATACCTTTACAGTGTCAATAACTAGTTGGGCTTGTTTTTTAGGCAATTTGTTATGGTACATGCAAGACATTTGTTTACTCTTGCACATAACTCATCTGACAATGAGTTCAAAGCATTGTGTAGGGCAGAGGACTGTGTTTGAATAGTGTCACAGCCTTTTTTGACATTCTTCAGTTTTTTTTTCTTCTTTCCAATTTTATTACATCCTACAAATTATACATATTCTTCACAATAAAATTTCTATAGATGAGTAGCCACATTGCGAGCGAGTCGTCATGTAATTGGCACTCGTCTCATGAGGAAGCCTTCATACTATTGATCGAGGAAGAGTTCGACACGGGTCGAATGGGGCTCAATACATCTTTAAGTGCTAAACAAGTAAATGAAATCTCACAAAAATTGAAAGAGCGAACCGGAAGGTATTTTGACGCAGCACAAATTAGAGCGAAATTTGCTAGAATGAAAGCCAAAACCACTGTTTTTCATAAACTAATTAATAGCACATGATTTGGGTGAAGCTTCGAGACAAACACCGTAACTGCCGACGAGAATGTGTGGTCCACGTACCTCAAGGTAAATACCCGATTCGAAGCAAAGTAACCTATATTATTATTCTTCTCCTCATGCCAACGTAGTATTATGGTTCTGTCTTCGAAAGAATATTATTATTCAACCATTAATATATTTCTGTGGTAGACATACTAATGCGTATATCAATATTGGTTTGCAGGCAAACCCAAACGCGAGTGTTTTTAAAAAGAAAGGTTTGCTTGGTTACGAAACACTTTTCAAAATTTTTAAAAACACTACGGCAACAGGGCAGTTTGGCCGAGCTTCGAACCAAGGCCCACTTTAATCGGACGAGGAAATGGATGTGGGAGGTGGTCCATTCAACGTGGGAGGTGGTCCTAGCATGTTTCTAATGGATGATGGCAATGTTCATGGAAGTGGTGCGAAGAGTCGCTCATCGAAACGAAGCAAGACCTTCTTAGTCGCGCTTATGGAAACAATGTCTGAGACATCGCGTGCGAAGAAAGCCCATTACGACGCGAAGATGACGTCTGCTGAGGAGCACACTATGATCGATTGTATGAGCGTCTTGAAAAATATGCCGGTCTCTGGAGTTCAATATGGCCTGCCGCCGAGAGGTTAATATCGGGGAAGGATTGGTGCAGTTTCTTCTTTCTTTCAAATCCGGATCGGCAGCTTGAGTGGGTGAACGGCCTTACGAAATAGGACGGGACGGTGAATCGGGTAGAGGACTTTTTTAAAGACTTGCAATGAACTTTATATATATTAGGATGAACTTTCTATTATTTTTTTCCCTTTCTGCTGACTGCCAGCTTGTTCGTGCTAAATACTTCTTTAGTATATTGGCCATTTTGTTGTTGCACACTATCTTTAACTTCCGTACCAGGCATTTTAATTATCTGTTTATTAAGAAGCATCAACTACTAAATTGCATGTCACCATTTTCTCCCCTGTCTAGTTTTTTTTTGCAAGTTAAAACATAATTATTTTGGTGGTGTTTGGTGCCTTGCCTGTAATGCAGGTTTCAGGAAGCAAAAATCCCACGTCAAGAGCAGCTTATTATTAAGCCGTGTAAGGTATACAAATTTACCAAACCTTTGAAGCATGCAAAATTTTTTTACAGCAACACTGTGTTTGAGCATTTGAGTTAATTGTACTATCGTTACTTTATTAACTGCCGAGAGGTTGGTCAATTTGTGTACTTGCAAGAATTATGGTACAATTAAATGGGAAGTTAAATGGATGTTAAAATATACTTATATTATAAATTTACTTATATTAAAAATGCTATACTTATATTAAAAAAAGAAGTTCTACATAGTATACTTATGTTAAAAAAAGTATGATAGTAGCCTGTATAAAAATATGATCTAGCTGAGACTATTTTTAGGAAGTAGAGCAGGTACATGGTTAATAATCAGGGTGCTTGGAAGTAGAGCACTTGTCAACGGCACTATAAACACTGCCATTACTATTTTTTTTGTTCAACTACATAGACTATATATAAAATGAGGGTGCAAGAATATTTTCAGATATATCATGCACATGGTAGCTGGTGCATTCGGTAATCACTTATGGCAGTTGACATTTTATTTTATAAATATATATATTTATATATATAATTTTTTTTTGTGTACATTTCGTACATAATTTCAAAGTAAAAGCTACAATAATTTCGGGCCTTATGAAATAGTTTTTTATGTACTTATAAATTAGTTTTTTTGCTATATTTCGTACATAATATTACTCCTAATATAGAAAACAACCTACATCATCCAAAAATTTTTTGGACCAGAATTCCAAAGTAAAAGCAACAATAATTTCAGACCTTATGAAATAGTGTTTTATGTACTTATAAATTAGTTTTTTTGCTATATTTCGTACATAATATTATTCCTAATATAGAAAACAACCTACATCATCCGAATTTTTTTGGGACTAAAATTCCAAAGTAAAAGCTACAATAATTTCGGGCCTTATGAAATAGTGTTTTATGTACTTATAAATTATTTTTTTTGCTATATTTCATACATAATATTACTCCTAATATAGAAAACAACCTACATTATCCAAATTTTTTTTGGACCAGAATTCCAAAGTAAAAGCTACAATAATTTCGGGCCTTATGAAATTGTGTTTTACGTACAATGAGACTAAATTTATTTGTTTTATTTCTTTGGCAGTTCTATAAAGCTGAAGTTGAATCGTTTGAAGTTCTGCATACAGATCACTTGTTCAGGTAAGCTTCATATTCATATGAATGTTCAATAAAACATGTTGACCTCCAATTTTTTGACATGCATTTTTATATATATTATTAGAGCCAATGTCTACTTCTGCGCCATCAAACGATAACAATAGTTTTAGTTCCTCTGACGATGATTTAGAACATTTATCAATTCTGTTTGCACACATACTACAACAAAAGCTAAGGCTGCCTTATCAGATACCAGCCTTACCTGGAACATAATATATGCATTCGATTTTAGAAGGTCCTCCTGTGTTATGTTATAATTTATTCCGAATGTACCCACCTACGTTTAGAGCCTTGTGTGGGTTACTTAGGACGAGTGGATACCTTGACGAGAGAAAATTTAAATTTGTCTCATTAGAAGAGTCGGTTGGGATATTTTTATATATAGTGGGACATAGAAATACACATCGAGGTGCTGCGGACAGATTTCCACATTTGACAGAGACGATTAATAATCACTTTAAGCTAATTATGAAAGCACTGTTGAATTTGGCCCCTACGTTGATTCGATTACTGAGTGGAAATGATACTCCTCCAGAAATTGCATCAAATCCACAGTTTTATCCTTGGTTTAAGGTAAGCAATTTTCAGTCATTTTATACAAGTAGTAGACCAAACGTAAGTATAATAATATGTTTTAATATAATAAAGTACATATTTGTAGAATGCTATTGGCACAATTGACGGGACGCTAGTTGATGCATGGGCACCTAGAGAACGTCAGAACGCCTGTCATTCAAGTAAGGGAAATATTGCACAAAATGTAATGGCAGCATGTTCATTTGACATGATGAAAAATATTGCTAATGATTCCCGTGTTTTGCTACATGCTCTGCAAACGAGACTATTTCCAATGCCACCGCAAGGTATTTTAGCAAGATACGTACGTGAAAAAAATTATGTCATTAATGTTGTAAATATGATAAATGGCTATAGTTGAAGATTAATATTAATTTTTTCTATTAAATAAATATTACTTGGTGGATTGCGGCTATTCAAAAATGCCTGGTTGGCACCATATTGGGGACAGAGATATCACTTACAAGAATTTCGGGGCAATAATAATGGTCCGATAGGTCTGAAGGAGTTATTTAATAGAAGACATTCGTCATTAAGAAATGTTATTGAAAGGACGTTTGGTGTGTTGAAGGCAAGGTTTCCAATATTAAAGCTTATGATGAATTTCAAACAAACAAGGCTAGCTATGATGGTCATTGCTTGTTGTGTTGTGCACAACTTCATTCGAATTAGGGGTGTTTTCGGTTTCGGTCGGGGTAGAAAATAGGGTACCCCAAACCCTCCCCAAACTTTATAGTTCGGTTTTGGTTCGGTTTGGTTTCGGTTTTCGTACCTATGAAACCCAAACCCTCCCCAAATTATTCGGTTTCGGTCCGGTTCGATCTCATTCAATTTTTTTTGTATTGTTAAAACTTTAGTTCAAAATTGCACTAAAAATATAAATTCACTCAAAAGGCGCTAAAAAAAAATTATATAATGTATTTATTTTAATAATTAGCTTAAGTAATTATTTATAAATGTAAATAATACATAGGGTTGGGTCATTTATATAATGTAAATGTTGTAAGAAAGTTTCCTTTTTTTTTTCAATGAATTGTAAGACAACTTAAGTAATTACATTAAGTTACCAAATATTTTTTTTTTAAAGATTCGATTTTTTCGGTCCAATTCGGGGACCCCGAATCCCCAACCCATACCAACCCAAATCAATCGGTTTCGGTTTTGGTTTTTGATTTCGATTTTGGTTTTTTTTTCGGTTTGGGAAATTTTGGATCGCAACGGATCGGTTCGGATCGTTCGTTCGGTTTTCGAATTTCTGACAACACCCCTAGTTCGAATGCATAGTGGAGACGATCAAATATTTAATGAATATACTGCTGAGAGTTTTACGCCTGCAATAAAGAACCTGAAATTTTTTGAAGTTTTGGATATGTCGCAGACTCAACTCGATATAATGTCCAAATATAGAGATGCAATTGATATTGAAATGTGGAATGACTACAAGGCTGCCTAGATTTTCTAAATGTAAAATAAGTTCTAATAATATTGCTACAGAAACTATCTAGATTTCCTATATTTATTTATGAACAAATTTTAGTAGTTAAACTTTATTTTAATTTAGGTTGTGACATGCATGTTTTTTTTCTCCAGAAACCATGGATGGCATGCGAGGGCCACTCTGTGCATGTGGAGCCGGTCGAATGCGGGTTTATCAAGCGCACACTGATAGAAATTACGATCGTTACTTTTATCGTTGCCCACTATGGAGGAGCCATAGACATTCGTTTATATGGATGGACCAATACAATGGTACAATTGAACTTCGACACCGTTGAGGTTGGGCATTATGTGCATGTTGCGGATGCAATATTATCTTGACTTTAGTAATTGTAATTCTTATCGTACTGATTGTAATTAGTTCTAGTAATGACTTTTCATCATTTTCATATTATGTATGTAAGTATTTGAACGAAATTATCTACCTCCGCAAGAATTTCAATTTATAACAATCAGAATTATGTTAAAAAAAATACAAATGTGATGTTTGAGTTGAGTTTTTTAGTTGCATCGCAATCGTAAGCCCACAAAAAAATCGGTATTTGGTAGAGTTTGGAAGTTTGTTGTAAACTCATAGTTGGATTTTTGTTTGAGTTTATTTCAACAAAAAAAATCTTCTCGAAATTCTCAATCCGCTAAATTTTTCAAACAGATCTTATTTATTCAATATCCGAACGAGCTAGTGGGTTCCAACAAATTGTGTTTTTTTCGAATTTTAATTTTTGAATTTTGAATAATTTCAATTGTTTTAGTAGAGATAAAAAATTAAAGTGAAATAAAATTAAAAAAGTGTCAATTTTTTTTTATTTACAAGTCAATTTTTCAACCAACTTAAAAGATAAACACCCACATAATAGGACAAAGTCTCATGTTAAAACACGTGTAACTTGAATTCAGTACTGAAGGTGCTGTTTGGCCACGCAAGGTAACAGTCCTACAAATTATAAAAGCCAATTCATACATGTCGGCTGGGCAGAGGATTGTGTAGTCTTGGTCAAAAAGTAGGCACAACCTATAGTATTTTTTGCTTTTACTCGCATAGAGCTAAGGACAAAGCATTGAAAAATGTGCAAAGAAAAAAAACACAACCAAACCCTCATTATTTTTGATGCAGTTTTCAGCCACAAATTTCTGAACATATTTTAAAAATCTATTCATAAACTACAACCAAACACGGCCTTTAAATCTATGTTTATAACATCAAAGGAAAAATAAATAAAATACTATATAACACCTTAAACCAAAAGAAAAAATAAAATAAAAATGAGAGAAAATAGAGATCTTGAGAATTTTAAAGAGAGAAAAAATTAAGGTAAAACTGCGTCTGAGAGAGATGATGAGAGGAGTGCCCACAGATGGAAGAGAAAAAAGTAGGGCCCCTTACTTCTAAATTAGATAGATTTAGAGAAATAATAAAACAAAAGGAAAAAAAAGGGAAAAAAGAGGTTAATGAAACTTCTGCCAATAATGATTCATGACCGTTGGACTGGCACACAAAATTTAAGTATATGTACTCTACAATTAATTACAATCATTTTCGGTTTGAATTTCTTATTAAAATTTTGTTGAGATAATCGACTTGTTATAGAAATTATTTTTACCAAATTTTATGAAAAATTTCATCCATTTAATCCTTAAAATAAAGGGCATTGAGAAAAACTAGGGGAAAAAATGGTAATGAGAAGGAACCCAAGCACCAATCTGATGGAGTGTTGTGGCTATTAAGAATTAAGAGAGTGAGAGACAAGTAGAGGTAGGTGCCACACGTTATTGGATTTACTTCCCTTTTGTTGCTGGACTTTTGTGTGCAATTTCAGACCCTGGCCAGCTGAATTTGGTTGAGTGCTAAACTAAAAAGTTGTAATTCTTGAAATTCTCTTTATTTCAGACTCAATAAACGAATGATTCAGAATCCCAAACAAAAAGTTATACTTCATAAATTATTTGGGATACTTTAAGTGTTCTGTCTCATAAATTCAACAATATTAACCATAAATTAAGGCTAGGACTTACAAAACAATTAAACATAAATATTGGACGTTTAAAAGAATATAAATGACAATCTCATACAAGACCATGATTCAAAATATGGAAACCTCATTCCTCCTCGTAAAAGTGAACAATGTGGGCCTTTTACTTGTGTACTTCCCATATAAATAAATGAATGTTACAACTGTACACAAGCAAAAAATCACATGGCAACTATCATTTTAGGAAACAAAAAAATAAAATAAAATGAACGATTGAACAAATCTATTAGAATAACATAGAATCGTTGTCATTTTTTAGTAATAAATATTTTTTTAATTTACTATTGCTAAATACTCCCCCAACCTCTATCACTCACCTAACAATACTCCACCAACCTCTAGATTTTTTATTTAACCGAGCTGTCTGATACAGGCAATATCGAATTATAATTAAGATACATAAAGTTAAAATAAAATATAAATAGATATTGAAAAAGCCAAAAAAACATGAGCCATATGCACGTAAAAAGGATTAAATTATGGGATGGGTAAAAATCAATAAAATTATGTTGTTACTATTGCTAAATAAATTATGTATATGTTAGAACATAGTACTACTTTGAGAAGTTGTAACATAGATGTTTCTAAAGTTGCTATTGCTCTGTTATGCTTATTGTCAGCACAATGTATAATTTTAAAAGCGTATAGTACAACTTCTCAAAACAATACTATATTATGACGAAGAGATAATTTGTTTCAGTAATATGTCACTCTAGTGTCATAGAATAACATCGTGAGCATGAAAATGGAAATGGCTAACCAAGGAGTGTTTTTTTTTTCTTTTCTTTCTGAATGGTTAACCAAGTTCTTACATTAAAAAAAGAAAACGTATTTTAAAATATATATTGTAAAAAAAATGCTTTTTTAGAAAAGATATTGAAATAAAATAATAAAAAAATATATTGAAAGTACATAATTGGAGAATTAATAAAATTGCAAAAAATAAATTTAACTTATATCACCAAAATTGAAAAATAAAAGTTTGAATGTCGTGTGCCATAACTGATAGAGAGAGATAGTCATAGGCGATCGTGGCGCAGAGAAAACAGATAAATTTACGCGAGAGAGAGAGAGAGAGAGAGGGAATAATTGTGTTTAGAAATTTGGATTCTTGAAGTGAAAAAGGAATCAGGACTTCCTCTTTTTTTTTTAATTTATTTATTTATCAAATTAACTTAGTTTTGAATTTAAAAATGAGGTAAAATATTTTGTGTGACAATGTGTTTCGCAAAAAAATCAACGAATAATATTTTTTTGACATAAGGGCTTAGATATCATTATCATTCTAAAATAAGGGCTTGTTTATCGATTGTGTTTTAAAATAAGAGTTTTGACTGAGCGCAAACTTAACTTTATAAAAAATTGTGTTTTGTGCAAACTTAACTTTGCAATAAATTTTTTTAATGCAAATTTGTTTTGCATGTTGTGTTTATATTTTTTAACAAGTATATTCTTACATGTCATTCATAAAACTTTAAAACAAAGTCAAATAAACACAAATACATAGTAATGTTTTAGAAAATAAAGAGTGCAAACTTAACATTGCATAATTCTGAAAAAATTATCATGTGCATTTTATTAATAAATAAGTTTTGAATATGTAATTTGTTAAAATTATTCTGAACCACCGTCAATAACATATTTATTTATAATAATATGCTAAAAAACATGTAGTACAAATTTAATTTTGCATGATTCTATTAGAAAAATATAATTTAAAAATCTAATGCAAAGTTAACTTTACAGTTCTTTTGGAGTTTGGTCAAATATAAACCCTTAATTTATAAAAATATTATTCCCTGATTTTTTGCATATTTTTTTCTTTCAAACAAACCCTATTTTTCAATATCCTAGTTTTTGAATTAAATAGTTAAATTAAGCTATTTTTTTAACTTTTTAGTTAAAATAGAACACTTTTGAAAATAGTGATTTGGAATCACTATTTTTATTGATAAATAGTGAGATTAAATCACAATTTTCTCAATTTTGTAAAAAGATGAGAGAATAGTAATTTGATTTCACTATTTATCAAAAAATATAGTGAATCCAAATCACGTTTTTAATTTAAATAAATAGTGTTTTCAAATTACTATTTTTAAAATGTGTTATTTTGACTAAAAATTTGAAAAGTGCCTTAATTTATCTATTTACTTCAAAAAGTGGTTTAATTTGAAAAAGAAGTTGAGGAATATAGGCCAAACATTAATCTTCATTGTTGGATTTACTTAAAATTTTTATGACCCTCTGATTTTAAAAAATGTGGTCATGTCATGAGCGGTAAAATGTGCTCTGATTTGTACTACAAAAATTTTCTGGGAATTCATGCTATTTTTGCCAATTAAAAACCTTAACATATATTGTTATCCTTAACAATTAAGAGTTATATTATATTGTTTCTTATCCTTAACAAGGGTTGACATCACATTATTTTATATTATAATGTATAATTTTTGGGAAATAAAAATTCATAAAAAATTAAAAAAACGAAAAAAATATGACACGAAATGTGTGTAATATTAATTACTTTAACGAATAGGACAAGTCTGACATTTTTCTAATGGTTGAAACAAATCAAAATTTAGTTTTATGTAAATATATACTAATTGCAGATGTATTAAGTACCGGTGAAAAAAAATAATATATATACATTTTCCATCTAAAAAGAATGGAATTTTATATTTTAGAAAAGTCTCAAACAAGACCTTATTTATTTGAAACCTAGAGAATAATAATATAATTATTAAGACAGAAGACCTTTCCGTGTCTGCCTTTTTTTTCCACAATAAACTGAAGAAGACCATTGCTGTCAAACTAACGTCAAGCTTAGTAGCGTGAATTTAACCATACATAAATGTGTGGCACATGTTCATACAACATGCAGTGTATGATAATTATCTATATTATAAATTAAAAAAAATAGAAATATTTAATGTGTCTATTAAATTATTAAATATTCTTCTTTAATTGAGAAAAATAAATAATAACTCAACCAGAATTTCCACAATGAACCTAGCTCTAAACTAATAATGTACACGGCTCACAGACTTGATCAATAATTATCATATGATTATTTAAAAATGTACAAAAAAATAATAATCAAGAATTAATAGATATAAACATTGTAAAAGCACCTATTATGCCACGCATTCTAGTTTCCAATAATCCTCTTACAAACATAATGTATGAGAATTATCGCGATCTTTTTCGGTCATTTCTCCGTCTTTTATAAGTTTGTACCTCACAAGAGGCAGTTTGAAATCTCTTGTTGGATTAGTTGACAAGGGCCGGAGAACTATTTCACTAGTTTAAACTCTTTCCAGTAAATTGAATATTACAACGAGAATAAAGAAATACTTTAATGATCTTAAAAAAGTCCTAAAGATATAAGAAAAAATCTTTAAAAAGCGAAGGACAATAAAAATAAATACTCACAAGGCACGCCCTTGAAACATAAAACAAGACCAAAGAAAACCTTCCAAAAAAGAGTATTCATCCATGCCGAATTGCCACCAAATGATCGAGTAAGTACAAATCTTCTTAGTTTTGAGTTTGATCTATACCCAAAAGAGCATATATATGCTCATCTCCACTCGAATTCCTGCAAATCAAGAAACACTTCCATGTCCAAATGGACAGAGGACAAAAAATCTCAAAATAGGAGAGACATAAATCTCATTAATCTGAAAAAATGTACAGAAACATTCAAATTTAAAGATATTATTACATATAATAAACAACTGTTCCTCACTCACACAAAAACACATAGAGAGAGTGATCTTGTAACTAATTTGATAGGAGTCTCATCTCTCTAAAGCGCAACAAACAACACTAAGTGACTAACGCACAGACTCTTAAGAAAGATCTAGAGCGATCAAACATATCCTTACATGTAATACTCCCTAAACTAAAGAAGAGACAACAGAGCTAATACACACATCAATCAAACGATATTTTGGACAATTTCAAGAATGATGTCAGCTAAAAATTCCTCACCAAAAATGGTGTGGGCAGTTGCCTTGCTACAAACAATCTGTGGTTTGTTAAAAACGCGAATTGGAATTGGCACATGTAATCCGGTCGTGGACATGATTGCCCCATGCACCGCCATCGAAGTCCCGACATTCGCCAATTTCTTCCACGTAGAAAGTTTCTTAACATATTTTTCTGCTCCAAATCTATATGCAATTGTAACCCACCCTCTACCATATCCAGCGTCGGTTACCAAAAAAAATTCTAGACTTGTAATACCTCCTTGGATACTATTAGCATCATGACGAAATAGTGCACATATGGGGATACTCATATAGCCGACGCGTTTGTCCCCAAGCGTACGGTCGGTGTATAACTCGATGACTAGGTTTAGGCCCGTGTATTGATGAACGTCATTGGCGGCTATGATGTATTGCATGGTGTGCTTCCACAAGGGATTCGTCTCGTTGGGCTTGTCTGTCGGAGTTTTTTTCTGGGTTCCCTTGTTGTCCCCAATTTTAACCAAAGCATAGATTTTTGGTTTGAAGAACTTCCGGACATTTTCAACATCTCTGGCTGAAACTAGGGTTAGTTCGAACTCTCTGCATGCTACATAATCACTCATGTTATCAAAGTTTTGGAGTTATGGTGTGGCGAGGAGTTTGGGGGGGGGGGGGGGGGGGGGGGGGGAGAAGAGATATGGGGGTGGGATTGGAGGTTGGGTTTAGACGCTCGCTAACTTATTGGTTGGATGTCCTTATATAGAAAAACTAGTTCGAAACTAGAAAGTGTGAAACCAAACATAATTTCCTTTTTATTATTTTTTGAAAAAGAAAAATAATTTTTTTACTTGATAAACAATAAAGTTATATTACAATATTTAGTGGTGTGCAAAATAACGGGATGACCAGAAGATAAACATTTGAAATTGTCATTTATATTTTTCTAAGTGTCGAACTTTAATTAAATGTTATAAATTACATTATACTATATAATGTTGACATTATATATTATAATGTCATCATTATTCTATATAATGTCAACATTGTTATTTCCAGTAACATTTTATGAATAATGTAAGGGTCATTCAATTATAAATCTTTAGTACGTATAGATTTAGAGAAAAATATATGATACAAACATTTTCAATTAATCAAAACTCTTTTGTTGTCAAATCTACATTGTTATAAAAAAAATCATCATTTAGATACTCGATCTCCATATAAGTAGTGATTGAAGACTGAGAGCATAAACTAAAAAAAGCAATGACTAAAAATTGCTTTTTTATTGGTTGAACCATGCTAGCCTCACCGTCCATAGGAATAAAATTGCACCACAACTTCAAAAAGGACTCCAACTGATAAATCCACTATGCCAAGAAGGGTTTTAGGTGACGTACACAAATAGGGTTCGTCACCTAAAACTCACTTAGGCGACGTACGTTAATGTACGTCTCCTAAAACTCCACTTAAGCGACGTATCCCAATGTAGGTCTCCTAAAACTCCACTTAAGCGACGTACGTAACTATACGTCTCCTAAAACTCCACTTAAGTGACGTATGTAATTGTCCGTCGCCTAAAACTCCACTTAAGCAACGCACATAAATGTACGTCTCCTAAAAATGAACTTAGGTGACGAACATAAATGTCCGTCTCTTAAAACATAAATGTCCGTCTCTTAAAACATAAGTGACGCACATTAATGTACGTCTCCTAAAACTCCACTTAAGCGACGTATATCAATGTATGTCTCCTAAAATTCACTTAAGCGACTAACATCAATGTACGTCGCCTAAAATTCCTACTTAGGCGACGCACGTTGATAACAGTACGTCGCTTAAAGATATTTTCCCGCCCCAATTTTCAACGAAATTTTGAATATTTGAAAAATCTAAAAATTCACTTAGGCGACGTACATTGATTAAAGTACGTTACGTAAAATTCCCACTTAGGTGACGTAACCTAATAAAAGTACGTCGCGTAAAGATATTTTCCCGCCGCAATTTTCAGCGAAATTTTAAATATTTGAAAATTTTAAAAATTGACTTAGGCGACGTACCTTGATTAATGTACGTCGCGTAAAATTCCAACTTAGGTGACGTTCCCTGATAAAAGTACGTCGCTTAAAGATATTTTCCCGCCGCAATTTTCAACGAAATTTTAAATATTTGAAAATTTTAAAAATTGACTTAGGCGACGTACATTGATTAATGTACGTCACTTAAAATTCCCACTTAGGTGACGTACCATGATAAAAGTATGTCGCTTAAAGATATTTTCCCGCCGCAATTTTTAACGAAATTTCAAATATTTGAAAATTCTAAAATTCACTTAGGCGACGTACACTAATTAATGTACGTCGCGTAAAATTCCCACTTAGGTGACGTACATTGATCAATGTACGTCGCTTAAAGTTATTTTCCCGCCATAATTTTGCACGAAATTTTTATATTTTGAAAAATAAGACCATTTTGAATTTTTAAAAATTTTGATTTTATATAATTGATATTTGAAAATTAAATAATTTTATTTTGTAAAACCTACATATTTTATAGTTTAACCTTTTCATAATTTATATTCAATAACTTAATGATTATTACATTAAATACTTTTTTTAAGGAACAATGTTTGTAATTAATATTTTTTTATTAGTACTTTTATTTGCGAATCCTTTTGTTTAGTCGTTAAAATATGAAAAATATATTTTTTTCTCTTTATAATCTAGTTATTTTATAATCCTTATGTATTGTACTCAATTTAAAACTAGTCATACTAAAATTAAATAGATGGTCTGCATCTTAAGTAAACATATAATTTTTTCGTGATTAAGAAAGTAATAATAGCTCGAAACTTTATAATGCATTTTATCTAAAAGGAGGATTTTGCTTTATAGTTTAGTAAAATATCATTGTTTTATATCTATGAAGCACATATATAGACATGGTTATCGGATGTACCGATACGGTGATACGGAAAAATTAGAAATTAAAAAAATGTAGGATATGATACGTCTTCGATACAGATTATAAAAAATAATTATAATATATATATTTAATTATTCAGCTATAAGAATTTTATAAATTTATGAACAATATCATTAATACACTACAAGAAAACGTAGCTTTAGCAAGGAAATTTTAGTGACAAAATAACTATTAAGAAATGTTGTTCATATTAATTATAAAGGAAAACATTCATATTGCTAATTAATCAATTGTTAAAAAATAGCACACATTAGATTAACGTGTATGCTACTAGACCTGATAATAGGTCATGTCGAGTTGAATCGGATTCGAAAGAAACACTGGTAAAATTGAACACGACGACCCATTAAACTAATATGTGGGATTTTAATAAAAGCACGGCACATAAGCATTGCTCACCACTTGAACGAACCGAAGGACACGCCAGAGAGGTGGGCAACAAAATATTCAATTAATTAAAAAAAAACCTTCAATTGATATGCTATATTGTCACAACCCGTTTCACGACACAACCCGTTTCATCTACTACTTCAACTTTTGAATATGATTGGGCATTCATATCAGATATCTTTTTAGATCACAGATTGAATTGATATGCTATATCGTCAATCAAATTGGACGTGGATACGACACGATTCAGTATGATCTATATTTTGTTCCATGATATAGTTTAAATGAATAATAAGAGTACTAATTAAAGAAAGAAACTACTCAACGTCAGAGCAATGCCATCAATTTTACACAAACTTTGTTATATGTTGATGGGTGATTTACACGAGTTTAGCTAGTTTCTTAATAAATCCGAGTGGTAATTATTGGGTTCACATGTTCAATACAAAATGATACTGAATTGGTTATCTCATTCTAAAAACCACCATGGCTACATAGAAGTATCGATTTATTAGATACATGTTACATGTACATAAAAGGAATGTTTACATGAGTGTACGCTTAACGAATTTGGGTCACTCATTAGATCAGTTAATTTTTTAACATTTTTTAATAAAACTAATATTTATTAAATCAAGAAAGAAATTGTATAAATTTTAGGATTATAAATATTTATCCCTATAATAGTACTTATTTCACAATAATAGTATCAGTTACTGTGATAATATATATAACGATGAATTATACCAAGAGTGCCCGTGTATTATAGTAATTAAGAACAACTATATGGTATTATATTAGGAGTATATATATAAACAACATTAAGAGTATCCATTGATTATACTAACGATATATATCCATATACTTTGCTATAGGTCAGAGTTATCAATATATATATATATATATATGAGTATATGACTATGAATTATATTAAGAGTATCTTTGAATTAGATTAAGCATATTGGTATATATTAATTATATTTAGAATAAATGTGAATTACACTGACAATCCATGAATTACATTAACATCATATGTGTTGGCTAAAAATATCTTTTAAATTACACAAAGAAATTATATGAGAATTAGACTAATAGTTTATGCTTGAATTACATGAACATTATTGTGAATTATATTTTTATTATATTTATATTTTAAATTTTTTTAATTCTAATTTGAAAAGAAAATAATTAGTGTTAATATGTCATCAAAATTTAATATATTTAGAAAATTTAAAACTAACTTAAGAGACGTCCATTGGCAATGTTCGTGACTTAAATGTTTCATTAGAGTAAAAGATATAAAATACATAATTTTATTTTTAGTAGAAGATATAAGATACATAATTTTATTTTGAGTAATATAACCTGTTTTCATTAGTAGAATAATTTGATTTTTGTAATTTTATTTTGAGTAGTACAAGACAATTAACATTGCTTTATAAAAATAAGATGCTCTTCCTAAAAAAATTTATCATTAAACTAAATATAGTGATTATATCAATATATATATCGGATTGAAACCCATATATCATCCTCTCCTCTCGACTCGAGTATTTTAACATTTTGTTTTTTTGTTAGCCGCCCAACTGTTCAAAATATTTCGAACCCCGCGGGCATAAGATGCTCTAAAATTCTTTGTCTTTTGATTCACAAACCCTAACCCTCCTTATTATGAAACCTCACCCTCACTCTAGAAACGGCGCTCCAGTTACAACTCTCTCTTCCACACCGATCTCCCCTCACAATCTCACTCTCAGACTTCACTCTCACTCTTGATGTTAAATCGCTCGGTCCCCATTCATCGCCCAACACCATCTAACCCTAGGCTGTTCTCTCACTTCGCCGCAGAATGACCGCCCGGATGGACCTTTGAAGTTTTCACATTCACTGCCGATTGTAAGCTTTCATCGCCCACCACCATCTCATCCTACGCCGTTCTCTCACTTTGCCGCAGAATGATCACCTAAATCGCTCGGATAGACCTTGGAAGTTTTCACATTCATTGCCGATTGTAAGCTCGATTTCGACGAAGCTTTGAAGATTTGTAAGTTCAAATCTATCTTTCATTGTTCTTAGATCTGTAATTTTAATTTTGTTTTGAAGATTTGAGGGGTTTATATGGTAGTTTGGTCACTGCATGTTGATTGATTTCTCTAGAAAATTCAATTTGGGTTTTGCTAGATTTTTTATTTTTTAACTGGGTTATTCTATCGGCTCAAGTATGTGAGAATCTGAAGTGAGAGAGAGAAAGAGTGGGACCGGAAATTATATATCCATATATACTGTCTGTATCTATATAGGTGGAAATGGAAGAAAAAGGAGAAGAAAACATCATTGCACTTCTAAATTTATATGATATTTTATATAAAAAGGAGAAGAAAACGTCAAAAGATCCATTCATTGCATTATTTCAATATAGATATTTTATATGAAATCCCCTGACTTGTAAAAAAATTTAGTTAGTAGTTAAACTTAATTAAATTCTAAATTTATTTAATATGCACTTCTGTATGATAACTATTTGAATTTGGCTACTAGTTGAAGAATTTATTTCATTCAAGTTATATGGTAGGAGAGCTATCATTATAATCTCAATATTCTACTCAACATACAGTTGTAAGAATATGGAAATTGTAGTGGGGGTACAAAATTATTTTTTGAAAGTAAAATTATCATTTGTTCCATGAGTAACTTCCTTCGCTGTATTTTAACTGCCAATAAGTTCACATTTTTGCAGAATTGAAACAAAAGAGGGCAATTTAAAAAAGGTTATTTTAGTGGGTAGTGGTGTGTGAATTGTGATGCTATAAAGTAGAATTCTTTATTGCTTTCAAATGCAAAACCAACTCACAGATTCTGAATATATATATATATATATATATATGTATGTATATGAACCATGTTGAAGAATAAAGTGCTCGGCTCAGTTCTGCAATACTAGTTTAACATTCTACTACCTAGTGAACTTTTATGTTTTTATCCAATGTATTTCCATATATTTATATATTTAATAAATAGAAAGTACTAACATTAATTACTAATCACCCTAGAAAGCAGCCATCCTTGGATTTACCCCAGTTGCTTTGTTTTTTCCCCACTCCAACTTTATATATGTACCCAATTTTGATGTGTTCGATGCTGTCGGCACTCGGCATATTTAAATTCTTCATGTTTGAGAATTTTTTTCATTTTATAATTTAGGAGCTTTGCTTATTTTCTACATAATAATAATAATAATAATAATAATAATAATAATAATAATAATAAGAGGTTATTGTGTTTACTTCAAATTTTGACAATCACTTATTATTCATACTTTTCTTTTTCTTTGGAATGCTTTGAAATAGATAATTACAATTTTTTTAATAGTAGACAATTAAAATTAATTCTTGAAATTGAAAGTAAGCTATTTATCCATTATTAAATTTTGGTTGGCATTCGGTTCTTTGTTCTGAAGGACATATGGTTGTGTTTACTTTAATTTATGAGCTTACAAAAAACATACCCTCGACCCTTTGCATTTCACATAAGATGTGGGTGTTACATTACTTACATATGCTCGGTATTACACTTGAATTCTTATCTACAAAAATTTAATGTTCTTCTCCTCTACTGCTAGTTTGGTTCAATATTAATTTAGTTATTTTATTCTTATTTTGATAAGGACCAAAATCCTCGGCATGGGGTCAGGGTACAGGAAGGACCTACAGACGAGAGGCGAAGCGTGGCCGGCGTCTACGAACGATGGGGATCTCTGGTCCACGGTCGAAAGGCTGATGGAAGCCAACGAATGGCTTCGACGGGATATAGTTGACTTGCAACGTCAAGTCCTTGAGCTTCTTCGACGGGATACAGTCGGTGGTTCCTTTATCGACTAGCAACCATAGGCATTTGTTTTACTTTATTTTTGTACTTGAATATTGAATATTTTTATTTATTTTTATGAGAATTGAACATTTTTTTATCTTGTATATACTTTGTATATTTTAGACCTTATGTAAATATAATTCAAAATTTTGTGATATAAAATGCAGATTTTTGTATTTAAAATGAAGTTTCGGTTGCAGAGATTACTGTAATTTTCAGCAATTTTGTCAATTATGATTTTTCACTTAGGCGACGTACCTAAACCATGTACGTCGCCTAGTTGTCCCACTTAGGCGACAAACACAAAAAAGGTTCGTCACCTTAGATTTACCTTTAGGCGACGAACATAAAAGAGTTCGTCGCATAAAAGATACTTATAGGTGGCAAACACAAAAAGGGTACGTCACCTTAGAGTTACCTTTAAGCGACGAACATAAAAGAGTACGTCGCATAAAAGATATTTATAGATGATGAACATAAAAAGAGTATGTCACCTTAGATATACCTTAGGCGACGAACATAAAAGAGTACGTCGCATAAAAGATACTTATAGGTGACAAACATAAAAATAGTACGTCACCTTAGATGTACCTTTAGGTGACAAACATAAATAGTACGTCACATAAAAGGTAATCATAGGTGACGAACAAAAAAAGGTACGTCACCTAAGATATAACTTTAAGCGACGAACAAGCGAATCTTAGGCGACATGTTATACGTTCGAAGCCTAAGTATCACTTAGGTGACGTACAATGTGTACGTCGCCTATGGATCACCTAGGTGACGTACACATTGTATGTCACCTAAGTGATACTTAGGTGACGCGCCTTTATTTGTACGTCACCTAAACAATATGCCACGCCACTTAGGTGACGGAGCTTAGGTGACACGCGGTTCGTCGCTTAAACCTTAGGTGACGAACAAACTTAACTTAAGCGACGTACAGTGTACGTCACCTAAACCTCCACTGGGCATAGTGATCAAATATATAATAATTGATTTATATTTGGCAGAGAGGCCAAAAACTGTTAAATTTCATCTAATTCATCAAAGCATTTATGATAAACTTTCGAAGCAATTCTCTCTGTCTCAAATAAAATTTTTTTTTGACGACCGCTCCAAAGAATGCTAAATTATTGAACTTCTTCACGAAAGTTCCAAGTAAAGATGAAAGACAATGACTCAAATTAATAATATAACTTTATTAAAAAAACATCAATCCAAGGAAATCGGGTACTAGTGTGGTGTTTGAACTATACCCGACGGGGGGCGGGTCTTATTTTGAAAACCTTAACCCACTTAGCTTAGTTGTATATTTGGACCCAAATTCATGCCGCCTCGAATCATTGTAATTATATAGTATTTTAATGGTACTTAAAAGTGAAAATCATCATATTCGGAGGGGGAAAGAGTGAGAATAAAATAATTTTTTTTTATTCAATTATTTCTAAAATATTTTTTTACCAAACTTCAAGCCCTAACAATAATCAAGGAGTTTTAGGATCAAATTATTTATGATATCAGTTATATATTTATTTGACAAAAATGAAACGTAGTTTAGTATGGCTAAATATGAATTAAGAAAAATAGATCTCAACTGTAATATGGACCATAGTAACAATAAATAAATAAAAACATCTGACTTGTGTGAAAAAATTGAAAAAAAAAGATAAGTGAGGAAGATTGCGATACTTGCTTTTGCCTTGGGCTCCAATTAACTAGAGCAATCAATCTAATAATGTGTTAAAATAATAATAATAATAATATATATATCTATAGTGACAGAGAGAGAGAGAGAGAGAGAGAGAGAGAGAAAGAGAGAGAATTTCTTATTCAATTATGTGTAAAATAATGAGAGGGGTCAACTCTACTTATATAATGAGCTAAACTCTTTATTCACAAAATTAATGTTAGACAAGTTATACTATATATAATATGAATTAATTTATTTATTCACACCACAAGATAGGCGTAGGACAAGTTATACTTTTAAACACCATATATGGGCATGAGGACATCCATATATATAACTATTTCACAACAAAAATTGTTAATTTGATACATAAAGAATAATATAAATAAGAAAGAAGAACATAGTCTTTGTGTGAATGCGCTTTTTTTTCCACAACAATGGAGACCTAGCGAGTAAGGCGTGATTTCTTGATCTTTCTTTGTACTTTGTTATCTGTTCTTAATATTTATTGTTTGAGGACTCCTTGTCTTCTTCAATTGTGGTTATATCTTCTTTCTAAGAATGTTCTTTTGCGGGCGCACACAAGCTAAGCTTGTGTTAAGTCAAATTCGGTCCGTGATTTGCACCCCCTGCGCCTAGGTGCGCGAGAGAGAGCCTTATATTTCTTAGAAGCTTATGAGCTAGTGAAAGGTTATCCTTTATAAACTCATAAAAGTTTTTCCAAATTCCAATGTGGGACTAACATTTCCCATTTTATTTTCCATCTCAAGTAGCTCACTTTGGGTGACAATTTCTCATTCACCCCAAATCTGTTTTGAGCATACAAATACACGATCTCGATGTACTCATGGAGGAGAACACGAATCTATAATTTTCTTTCACAACCGAGTGTGAAACCCCATTTAAAATTACCATAAAAAAAGCATCAAAACCATTTTTTCCAACAAAAATATTAGAAGTGTCAACTCCTAACATGACCCATTTCACACGCATCCATCCCAAAGATTAATTTTTGGTAGGTTATTGATAGGGATGTGCCTTCCACACTGCACTTTCCTATCCAAGCTCCTTAATCTTGAGTTTGAGGCAGTGGGTTAAATTTTTTTTTTCATAATTATATTTTATGGGAAAATATTTTACATTTTTATTTTAAAATAAGAAAATTTATTTTTCTTTAGTTAAAATATTATTCATCCATTTATTTTATTTTTTCTTAAAAATAAATTAATCACCACCAGCTATCACTACCACCATTATCCCCCTTTTGAAACTTAGGCAATTATTATGGAATTTTATGACTTCACCGGAGCTCCAGCGTAGGTACTGTAAATCTATTCTTTTACTAAATCTGCAAGCAACTAATGACACACACACACACACACACACATATATATATATATATATATTAGTGTAAATATATTTTTGCACTAAATTCGCATGCAACAAATGATACATATTAGAGTGTAAATCTGTTTTTGCACCAAATATATCCTACAGCAACTCATGATATATTTTTAGTGCAAATATGTTTTTGCACTAAATACGCAATCAATTAATGATACATATTTTAGAGCAAATATATTTTTGCACTAAATCCGCAAGCAACAAATGATACATATTTTAGTGTAAATTTGTTTTTGCACTAAATCTTCAAGCAAATCATGATATATATTTTGGGCAAAACTGTTTTTGCACTAAATCCGCAAACAACTAATGTTATAATTTTTAGTGCAAATATGTTTTTTGCACCAAATCCGTATAGAAATTAAGATATAAATTATGGTACAAATTTATTTTTGCACGAAACCCCCTAGCAATTAAAGACGTAAATTTGAGTGCAAATTTTTTTTTGCACTATATATAAATTCTTACCAGCGCTCCAATGTCCTAGTTGGATGTATGGCAATGGCCGCAGGAGTTTTAGAGTGGCTGCAGAAGCTCCAATGGGCAACGATAGCGGAGGTGGTTAGTGAAACTTAACAACCACTAACGGTAATAAATAAATAAAATATTGTAATAAGAGTATTATTGACCATTAAAAAAAGGTTGTATCCTTTTAATGAACAAATATTTGAAAATTGTTGTAGTGACTAAAACAGATATATAGTGTAGAAAGTCTACTATCTATTTTGGAATAATAAAGTGTTTTTAGTTTAAATATAATTATGGAAGAAGTGTTTAGAACATATTTTCTCTATTAAGTATATATACTAGTGTATTTGACATATTCTTGTAAGTTAGATATGTGAGATTATGAAATTAGTCATTACATATGTTTCAAAAATTACAATAAAATCATGTTTAAGTAGGGACTTCAATCTATATATAATCCCAAACCTAAATATAACACAATTAATTACTACTGACATAACATAATACTATGTCGGGCTTATTTTATTTAAAAATTTATCTATCATGCAAAATTATTAGGGATCATATCACACGACTAAAATGTGTTAAGCTATCCTTTTAAAACAATCCTAAGTCGCACTTGTGACTATGCCCCAAAACGCGGAATCACTGTACCATTGATAGAAGTAATCAACTTGAACTTCTTGCGAAGTTTCTTTGGAGAGAATGCCAATTAATATATACCACTTGCCTAATTAAAGAGGTAGTTAATGATTGTGACCACCAAACCAATAATAAATCAATTTTTAGTCATTGTTTTGATTGGAAAATGCTTATCTAAAAGTCTGTAAGTTTTATGATAAACTTACAGACGAATTATGGTCATATATTTGATCAAATACTTTGACTTAATAAGCTTTCAAATGTTTTAATTACAAACTTTCATCATGACGGCTCCAAAATAGCGCGTTGTGTTATAGCCCAAGTGCAAGCACGTCAAGTTGTAATATAGTCTCGAAAGTCCGAGTGTCGAACCACAGGGATAAGTGAAAAGGAATGGAATGTATTACGGATTAAATGGTTTTCTGATCTTTGTAAGTTGGATTGGTTATAGAACAACGTAAATGTAAAACAATTGTGAAAATTGATAAGAAAGCACTAAGGTAAGTGGAGTTTGGTTACGATTTAAGAGACAATGATCACTAGCTCATACAAAGATTACAACACAAGGTTTCTCGAGATATGGGAAATGTTGGTGTATCTCTCAATAGCAAAGGGTGCGACGCTAGGCGACTCATTCCCGGGTTGAAGCTATATCAAGAAAGAGACAAACGACATTCCACCAAAGACGAATTTATCATTCCTACCTCTTAGCTACGGGTGTGAAGCAAGGCAACCCATTCCCGATGAAGCTAATTCGAGATAGATATGACAAACTTATCATAAAAAGATTTAACATAAAGCAAGTGTAAGTAATCTCATGATTTAAAGAATGAAAATTAGAAAGTGAATCCTAACAATGAAACGGAATGAAGTTTATGGGATAAATTTGTCATCTCATCATTTATCACATATGGTAGAAAATAAAGAGTCTAAGTATCACATATAGTGTAAGAAACACTCAATATATCAATAAATGAATCAAAGATAAGCTAAACAAATTTATAATCCATCTATGGAGTTTTAAGAACTATTCATAATTTCTATGAAGAGGGAAAAGCTCCATGGATGGGGGAAAAAGGCTACAAGCTTTCTAGAACCATATAAATATGTTGTATGTTCATTAACAACCAAGAACTAAATATACAAGGCATATAAAGTCTTAACTTAATATGAAAATACCTAGAAAGCTTGAAATAATGGAAGATATGATGAATAAAAGGATTCACAAATATTTATCAAACTTTAAACATGGATTGAGCCACTAATCACCGAAAATTATATCGCGATTCACCTCCATAACCTTAGTAATAGACTACTCCATAATAAATGAAAGAACAAATATTATAGAAGAAGAAATCATTCTTACAAATTAAACACTTACAATGGAAAATGAAGAACAATACTCAAGAGCTCTCCCTTTTTTCTTAGAACTTCTAAGTCTCAAAAACTAGATAATATCTTCCCCTAAGCTAAGAGAAATAATAATATATTAAAAGGTTGCAAAATATCTAACTAAATATCTAAAATAGCTTGAACCACTAAAATAGCCCATTTTGGGTGTGAAATGGCCAAGTTGCCAGGGCCATGATCGATCATGGTTATGCCTATGATCGATCATGGAAGTGCTCTGCCAAAAAATTTTGGTTCCATGATCGATCATGGTTATACCCATGATCGATCATGGTTTTGGAATTTCTTCACTCAGCACTTTGCAAGCCTTCAAGCCTGCTCTTGATCACTCTATGCAATGCCATTGTATTCCAATCCTACAAACACATGAAATACTACAAAGTACACACCAACTTGGGCCATGTTAGATACAACACTCGCTAAGGTACTAATCTCGAGATAAGTGGATAATTAGGCAGAATTAAAGCAACAAACGCATTAAGCGACTCCGGGAAGGAGCTTAGACATGACAATATTATGCGTTTATCACATCATATCTTTATATTATTAATATTTTAATCTCTAAAAATAGAAATGTTACTTTAAACAATATTTTTATGATCCAACCTTCACCCTATATTTATATTATTATTTTAACCCCCAAAAAATAGAAGCATTCACTTTAAATAATATTTAAGGAACTAATATTAATTATTTCATATAGGCTTCGTTTGATAATAACATGAAAAATAAAAAGAAAAATACTTGATTTGTGTGAGGAGCATCATTAATGATATGTCGGTGCAATCATTGAGAATTGAAACTAGAAAAATTATATAAAGTAGTAACATAATTTTTTTTCTTTAAAAACCTACATGATCTTAGCATAAATAAAAGCTAATAAAATCAAAGAACGCAATAAATTCCTGTATTTTTATTGTAATATTTCAAATTAATAATCAAATATTTATATAGTAGTGTTCTAATTATTGGTTTATTTTTAAATAAATCAAATCCATCTTTTGTAGGAGAAATATTTGATAAAAAAGAAGAGTATGTAAAAGATGAAAATACTAAATGCAGCGTTATTTTGAGTAGGCGAAAATCTCAAAATCCCAAACCTTTGAGCGGATTATGAAATATGCTAACTTACGGAATTTCACAAGATTTTAAAATATCGTGATTTATCCGAAAACAATATTTCTGAATTATCTAAATCACGTGATTTACCAAATCACGTCTCAAAATCACGCCAAAAGAATATACCCTTAACATCTGTTAATAATTTTAATAGTTTAATAACTTTAGTTTTAAAACCTCTTTATAGATATAAAAAAATAAAATTATATACTTAATTGAACATATCCTATTTCTAATTAGTAATGGAGAAATCTAATTTAATTTTAATACAAATGTCAGATGGGTGAACTTGTGTAAAAATCAAAATAGAGTCTTAATTTTGTAATTATGAATTTAATGATAGTAAATTTTTATTTCAAAACTAAATACAGAATTTGAGTAAGAGTAAATATTTTTCTCAAATTTGTGGTTGAAAATTCTCTGTAAGTTTAAAAACTTACAGCGTCTTTTATGCTAGCAAGGTCCTTTTTTATTTTATACCCCCTTCTACAATCACGTAACTTGCCTAAATAGTTAAATTTGGGCTCATCCGCAATTTAAACTCTGCAAAATAATCTAAAATATTTTTTTTTAATAAAAAGAAAAGGTGAAATAAAATTTTTAACTTGGAAAGATTGTTTTGTATTTGTTATTGAGAACAAGTATTTCTGGTATCATTAAACTTGTCCTACTAAAAAGATACTCCTAGCTAGTTTTGTGAATCTGTCTCTAGTGGAGTTTTAACTCTCCTTTCTAAACCGTCTATATGGAGTTTGCCTGTATATATATAGAGGTGTAAACGGATCGGATACGGACCGGATACTACACTATCCATTATCCATATCCTTTTTAAATTTACTATTCAAATCCTTATCCATATCCTTTCGAATAATTTATTAAACTATTCTTATCCTTATCCCATCGGATATCTCGGATTTGAATAATATCCCTATCCATTTTCCTATATATAGCTCAATTTTAAAAATATATTTGACTGCATAACCTTTCAATTAAAATAAGATATTATACAAGTTGTAATTCAAAAAATATAACGAAATATTGCAAAAAGTATTAAAATAATTACTAACATTTTATATCAAACTTTTAACTCAAATAATGAATTTCTTTTGTATGATCCAATAAGATTTATGTTAAAATTATAAAATAGCCACATAGATTAAAATTACAAATCAAAGTTGAAAATCATTACGATTTCTAGAAATGGGGTAAAAGGTCTTGAATGTTTTTCACAAAAAATCAGGGGAATAATATTTTTTGAAAATAAGGGCCTAATTTTTATTATTTTTCTAAAACAAGGCCCTATTTATTAATTTTGTTTTAAAATGAGGGCTTTGACCAAAATTGTATTTTGAGCAAAATTTTACTTTATACAAAATTGTGTTTTATGCAAACTTAACTTTGCAATCCAAAACATTTAATGCAAATTTGTTTTGCATCATGTTTTTATATTTTAACAAGTATATTCTTATATTTCATTCATAAAACTCTAAAACAACATCAAATAAACTCAGATACATAGTAATGTTTTAGAAAATAAGGAGGGTAAACTTAACTTTGCAAAACCCCAAAACTATATGTGTATTGTATTAATAAATGAGTTTTAAATATGTAATTTGTTGAAATTATTCTAAAGCATTGTCAATTAAAACACTTATTTATAATGATATGCTAAAAAAAATGTAGTGCAAACTTAATTCTGCATGACTCCATAAAAAAAACAATTTAAAAATTTACTGCAAAGTTAACTTTGCATTTCTTTGCGAGTTTGGACAAATATAGGTCATTGATTTACAAAAATATTATTCGTTAATTTTTTTGTAGAAAACTCTTTAAAATAAGCCACATTTTTCAATATCCCGTTACAATTTTAAATTTGTTATGGTCTCGAACCTTTCATGCTAACAGATCACATATATTGTAAACAATCTTTCTCTTTCTTTTCTTTTTTTGTAGGCATTTTTTTTTCTTTTTTAGTTTAGTCAATTTTTGTTTTGGTAAATTGGGCTAGCTTGTGTTCATTAGATTAAATTTTGGCTTTTTTTTAAATAGGGAGAGAAATATATAATATATAATAAATTATAGCGGATATGGATATCTGTAAAATCAGATATCTGCAAATATGGATAATCCACCCCGGATACGTATTATTCAGGTCGAATACTATTATTATCCATATCCATATCCATTTTTTCGGATATTTATAAGCACTATCCAAATCCTCTTTTTCGAATATCTATTCGGATACATATCCACAAAATACGGATTTTAATTCGAAACGGATTCGGATTTTTTAGCATATTATTGTTATACCCCTAGCTTAATTTTCATGTTTATCATTGTTTTAATCTTGTTTAGTTGTTATTCACCACTTTGATTAGTCATATTATGACCCAAGTTAGTCATATTGTGATCCGGGTTGCATTCACGTGGTATAACACCTCAAGCATGTCTCGGTAGCCCAGTTACGTTTGCATGAATAATTATTTCGCAAAACGGGGAAGTCCAAATTGATTTCGGCATGTTAATGATCGATCATCGTTCTAGTGGTTTTTTTGTGAGGATGTATGATCGATTATAGGAAAAGTATGATTAATCATAGGCCTGTAAATGGTTTGACCAATTTTGACCCTAAAAAGTCCCTAAATCACACCACTTCAAGCCATCACACAAACTCATTTGGAGCTTGAGAGGGGGAGATTGTAGTGGATCTTAGTGGGTTTGTGAGGGATTCCACTTATTGATTCAAGAATTTGGTAAACACGTCACCATTTCATCCTCTTCATCTTCTTCATCATCATTCCATCATTAGGGGCTTGAAGGGAGAGCTAGGGTCTGAAGCTTTACTGTTGTCCAGCCATCATGAACATTTTAGGCTCCTCATTCTTGGTTCAGAAGCTTCATTAGAGGTGGGAACCTAGTATTAAACTCTTGCTTTCAAGCTATTTGTTGTTGCATGTAGCTAGATTAAGCCATTCAAGTTTAAAATGGAACAAATCTTAGGTATGTTTACATGCACGGGTTTAGGATTAATGGATTAACTAATTGTTGGCATAAATGAACTAAATATGAATCTAATTACATGATTTAACCATTTATCACACATGCATGAGGTTATTTTCTTGATTTGTACAAAAACCATTGGGATATAACTTATCATTGATAGATTTTGATATATGTCTTGAATCTAGTTGTTATTGGTATAAGTGGTGGGATTTCTTTATAATTTGCACATATATCACAATATATACATATTGGTATTGAATTTACAAGTTTTTCTAATGTTGGTTAAATTATTGGTCTGTATAAGATTGTTGACACACTGATATTTTGTTACAACTGTACATCAGATAAGATATTTATTTGGTTTCCTATATATGTTTGTGCTAGTGTATGTTAGGTCCCAGGTGTTGGTTTCATAGGACTAGGGCGAGAATATGGGAGAAAGTCTCCTAGGTGATTATGAAAGGCTCAAAATTGTACATGGAAACTATCGTGGGCCCAAGTGTAGATCTGGTGTACGCTTGGATAGTTGAGGGATTATTGAGACTTTTGTCTCAGACGTTTAACTCTTAGATAAGACAATTATTAGTGATATGTGTTTTTATTTAGCCAATAGATTATACAGATATAATGAGATGGGTGGCACATTATATATGTTGTGCTCATTGGCACATTGGCTGGGCCCAAGGTATCGATTAGGCCCACCGGTCCGCACACATAATAACGATATTCTCCCTACCTTAAGCACCTTTGGGCCACAGGTACAGGGTTCTATCTTAAAAGACATCGTTACTAAGTGGTGACACAATCCTAGTTCTTAATCCTTGTTGAGTTCTACAATTTTTCCATATTGGTTCAATGGTTTGAGCCAACAATTCTCAACCTTGGATCAAACTAGTTTTACCTTTGGCTCCACCTTGGACTGTGATAAAAAATCTATATTAGCTCCAATCCACCTTAGACTAATACAGTCCACTTTGGCTCCACCTTGAACTATAATCAGTAATCCATTTTGGCTCCACCTTTGACCAACACTTTAGTCCACCTCGGATCCACCTTCAAACTATCTATGTAGATCATCAATCAACATCGTCTGCAAGAATGTCCACCTTGGTTAATGCATATATCGAGATACACTATATTTCACATTACTAGGGGTTCTTTTGCATAACTAACTTAGTAGTAGTACTTCAGTGTACGTAGCCTTTGCAGTGACTCTAACCCTAGTCCCCTAAGTTTAAGTTTACCAAAGGCTTCCACCTGAGTCCTAAATGCTTATCATAGAGACTAACATCTTAGGCTCTCACAAAGTCATCCCGAATCTAGCTACATGTACTACTCCAAACTTGTGGATCATCATCAGCTCTGATACCAATTGTTGTGCCCATCAGCACATAGGCTTAGCTTAGGGCACCTACTGTGCCCACCGGTTAACTCATATAATAATGATATTGTCCCTAACTTAAACAATTTTAGGCAGGTGTGGGATTTTATCTTAAAAAGTCTCGTTACTATATGCTGACACTAGCCTATTTATCAACCCTTGTTGACTTCTAAAATTTTCCTATGTGGGATCAATGGTTTGAGCCAACCACTCTCAAGAATCTCCACCCTGGATCAATCCAGATCACTTTTGGCTCCAACTTGGGCTAACACGATCCATCTTGGCTCCACCTTGTATTATGATCAGCAATTGACCTTGGCTCCACCTTGGACCCATACCTTAGTCCACTTTGTATTCACCTTTGAATTATCCATGTAAATCACCATTCAACACCATCACAAGATCATCCACATTGGCCAATGCACATATCGAAGTACACCCTATTTCACCTTACCCGAAGTTCCTCTGCACAACCACCTTGACAGTAGTACTCTAGTGTACATATGATTTATAGCGACTCCAATCTTGTTCCTCCGAGTCTGTCTCTAGCATAGGCTCCCACCCTAGTCCAGCTAATAGGATACTTTTTATAGTGACTGACAAGTACCTTAGGCTATCACCGAGTCGTCCTTGACTCCCATTAGCTCTGATACTAGTTGTTGTGCTCATCGGTGCATGGGCTAGGCCCAAGGTATCGCCTAGCCCCACTTGTCTGTGCACATAGTAATGATATTGTCCTCAACTTAAATACCTTTGGGCAACATATGTGGGGTTTTATCTTGAAATGCTTCGTTACTATGTGGTGACACTGCCCTACCTATCAACCCTTGTTGAGTTATACATTTTTTACTGTGGGATCAATGGTTTGAGCCAACTACCTCAATAGTCTCCACCTAGATCAAACTACTCCACCTTTAGCTCTACCTTGGCCTAACACCGGTCCACCTTGGCTCCAACTTTGATTATCACCTAGTCCAGCAATCCACATTGGCTCTATCTGGATACATACCTTAATCCACCTTGGATCCACCATTAATCCCACATCAAAAAATTGTAGAACTCAACAATGGTTAATAAATAGATTAGTGGGCACCAAGCGAAGAAGACAAGGATGTTGCTCCCGCACCATACCAAACTAGGTAATGATCGGTGGGGGTCATGGCCCCGCCCTCACCCTAAAAATAAAAATGTAAAACATTTTCCAGCTAAGTTTTATATATAGCACATTTATTTTAATTTAGGTTAATTTTATACGTTGCCCCCCTCCAAAATTTAATCTACATCTCGTGTTTGATCAAATAAAATTAATTACTTTATCAAGTCTTCTTTACTTAGGTTAACACAAATAAAACATTAACCATAGGAGATAAATCAAGATGATCCATTCAAATAAACTTAATTAACATGTACAAATTATAATATATATATATATATATTACTTTATCATACTTTATAGGTAGAAAAAAAGTGATAACAAGAGCTTAGTGAACAAAAATCACCCCTATATATTATTATGTTCATGACTTTTTTCCATTAAATTTGTGCCCCCTATAAAATTGAATCTTAATTTCATCTCTGTCCCACACTGTACTTTCCTATATCTATATATTCATATATCTTAGAGACTAAGTCTTAATTTAATACAATTAATATTTAAATAATTTTAAATTCTACTTGACTTTCAGGTTTTACTTGTTTTGATAATGAATTTAATTTTGTACCAAAAAAATTAATAATGAAGTTAACTAGTATTCTTTTCGTCGATCCTTCTGATTATATGTATGACTTTGTGTCGAATCTTACTTTGTTTCGGGTAAGTGATGAATTTGTCGATCAGTTTGATAACTGTACAATCCTATTTTAATTACTTGGAAATTTACGTCTATTTTTTCGCCAATCAAAAACCACTGGTTAACAGATTACAAATAGTAATATATATGTGGTATTCAGATAGGCAAGAGCCTCTGTAGGTTGCTTCATATATATATGAGGTTGTGTAGAAATTAAGAGTTTTATTGCATTGTTCTAATCTTTAACAGCGTTGTCACCAGATTTTCTATATTATAATGTAATTTTTTTTTGTTAAATAAAAATTCACATAAACAAATTTGAAAAACAAAAAATATGACAATATGGCGAAATGGGTTCCTGCTAACTTTTTATAATATTATCTTAACGTATAGGACAGTATTTTAGTATTTCTAAAAGTTGAATGACCTCTTATTATATAAAAGTTAAATTAAATTAATTTTAACTAAGTAAATACAAATTGCGGATGTAGTACGGGTAGAAGAATAGTACATATACACTTTCCATCTAAAAAGAATGACATTTTATAATTTAGAGAAGTCTCAAAAAAACCAAATTATTTAATTTGATAGATAGAGAATAATAAAATAAAGAACGAAGACCCTTAAGTCTTTGTGCATGTGCGCTTATTTTTTTATTATTATTATTTATTTATTTTTCACAATAAGGAAGACCTAGCATGTGACTTGGGGTCAACTGAGAGGAGGCATTACTGTCCAATGTCTACCTAACACTTTTATTGACATCATAAAAATAATAATAAAAAAATAATAATAAAAAAAATAAAACACTATCCTACACAAATACCTGGTGGCACACGCAATATCCAATATATGATCATCATCTATCTATACTATTTATTAAAAGTGTGAAAAGATTTAATGTGTCTATATAAATTATTAAAATATCCTTTTTTAACTGTGAAAAATAGATAATAACTCAACTAGGGTTTGAGTTATATACGTACTATATATAGAAATAGGTCTTCAAAGGTAAGTTAACAAATGAAAACGCACGCAATGAACTATATATAATTAATATTCATATGAGTCCTTCCACTTCATTGCTACTGGAATAAACTTAGAATTCCTGAAACTTGGAACACTAAAAAGTTTATTGTTACATTTGCGCTTGTTTTTTCGGGATTGTATTTTCTTGGATGAAAAAGAAATTAATAATCGTAGATATAAAGTTCGATATCTAGTTTCAAGCTTCGAATATAAATTGTGAGATTTCACATGTAAACTGCAATATATATATATATATATATATATATATGAATTACAGTAACGATAGACGTAAATACACTAGCAACATCTGTAAATCGTGTTGGCAATATTTCTTACAGTCGCAGTACATAAAAACACAGGGCGAAATCTATTAGCCAATTTGATACAAGGAGTCTCATCTCTCGGAAGAATGATGAAAAAACACTGAGGTAGTATAACTATGCAATATATCAAAATTCTTTTCATACTTCACTATTTCCTTAAAATTCTTACTAGAGTTTTGCACAATCGCGATGCATATAGAAGCGATTTAAAGGAAGAAGAGTTAAGAAAGTAGTAAATGGATCAGCGGTGGAAGGCCCTTTATAATTTTTGCAAGTGCAGGAATTCAAGCTCCATTACTTACTATAATAATACAATTTACATATTTATTTTAATTTTTTTAACAAAATTAAAGTGGGAAGGGATAAAATCGTACAATTAAAAGCTTGACACGGCTCCAAGATCACCGAAATGGCTTCTGCCTTTATATAATAGTGATATAGCATACTTTTTTTCTTTTTTTTTTCCTTTAACTACGTTATAGAGAGTGGAGTATAATGTTCCCCCTCTAAGGAAGTCCTAAGGCTCTTCCATAATAATTAAGAAACTCTTTCCACTCTAAGTGAGACTCGAGCCCGAAATCTCCTGCATTCGAATGACTTTACCACTAAGATAATGCTAATTTTTTTTGTATTTTGTGTTTTAGGCTGTGTTCTCTTGCTATATCTTCCTTTAGCTAGTGCTCTTGTACTAATTTAGGCTGGTGCTCATTATTTTAAGGAGAGTACGAGACTATATATATATTCATATTCTCAACTTCAATAAAGCTTTAAAATTCATCCGTCGACAAATATGAAAAAAGGCCACCGAAAAAAAAAAAACAAAAAAAAACTGACAGATTGATCGAGACAGAATCGGCAAAATCAAACTTGTCTGGTGGTCCGATTTGGTTCAATTTTGAAGCAACAAGCTCAAGCCATGTTAACCATTTACCGGCTATCCATATATAGTCAGTTTACCAAAAGTTGAAATATATTTAAAACATTTTTTATTGAGTATAAACATTTTTAAGTATCAATTCCTAACGTGACCCATTCACACACTTCCATGATCCAACCCAAAATTAATTTTTGGCAGGTTAATTTTTTATTTTTATTTTCATTTTTAGCCAGTTTACGTTATTAAATAGTTTGAGATGCTACGTGCGCTTTAAAAAAGTTTGTTGTTGAGACCGATATATATATGAAACATTGGGCCACCTGTTCATTTAATTTCTTTCTTTTTTTTTTTCAAACGGAGAGAATATTTATATAAATAGAAAAGTAGGGGAATTCCCCACTAAGTCATTTTTATGCCCAACACCGTCATGCCCCTATCAAAAAGAACAACCATAGTATACTTACAAATTTTTCCAGTCAACGTTGGCCAACTGGTGGCAGTGGCGGATCTAGAAAATTTTATTGGAGGGACCAAATAATTTTCAACAACGTAACATAAATTTTATTGGAGGGACCAAATAATAAACAACACCTACATCCGCCCGACTTGTGGGCTACTAAATTTATTGGAGTTTTGGTAACAAAACTTGATCCAAATTCTGTTAATGTAAACCTTTGGGGCCCCGTTTCAAATTAAATTCACTTCCAAGATGTCTCCGAACTCTGTTATATTATTGAACTTTCTCGATGACACTTTCAAATAACGATAAAAGGCGATAATTCAAATTAATAACAAAAACTTTTTTAAATAACATCAATCGAAGAAAATCATGTATTATTGTGGTGTTTGAACTATACCCAAACCGGGGTGGGTTTTTATTGAAAATCCAAACTTAGTTTACTTAAACATTTGGACTTGAACTGGGCCGCCTTGATCCGTTACAGTTATATGATATTTTAAGCTTACTTAAATGGGAAAAAACAGCATATTCCGACCGGGTCGGTCATACTCAGACCAGGTGGGTCAAAAGGTTATACTCGTAACACCATGCCTAAATTAGTACAAGACCCTGTAGAATTTTTGCATGTGTAAAAATTCAAGCTCCATGCTTACCCTAATAATACAATTTATTTTTTTTGGAAAATTAAAGCTCGAAGCGATAAAATCATAAAATAAAAAATTTGACATGGCTTCAAGATCACCGAAATGGCTTTTGCCATTATATAATAATGATATTTTCCTTTAGTTACGTTATAGAGAGTGGAGCATAATGTACACTTCTTTTTTTTTTTTTAAGAAAAAAAAGAAGCACCAAGTCTCTTCCGTAATAAGTAAAAAACCTGTTCCATCTTCAGTGAAACTCGAACTCGAGATCTTCTGCATTTAAATAGGTTACCGGCCATTAAGACAATACTCAATTTTTTGATTTTATGTTTTAGGCTTTTTGGTATGTGTTCGCTAGTTATATCTTCCTTTGGCTAGTGCTCTTGTACTAAAATATTAATTTAGGCTAGCTAGTGCTCACTATTTTTGTAACACTCCCGCCTTAATTTACAGGACAACACTCGTAATTAATACCTAGAGTGCTATTAACCCATCTTATTGATTGACATGTGTGATATTTACTATTTCTAAGATGGGTTAGTAGCACTCCAGGTTTTAATTACGGGTGTTGTCTTGTAAATTAAGACGGAGGTGTTACAATTTTCATATCGCGAGTCTAACTTTTTTCATTTGAAAGTAACAAAAACAATAAAAAAATTAATTACATCAAATATCTTAGTATAATTTTGACATAGTGAAAAAAAAGTAAGTCAAACCCTTAATCTGAATTGTAATTAAGGAATAAATTGTTGGCCTCCTCCAGGATTAAATCTTAGTTTCTTACCTGATTAATTCAATTAATGGTATTTTGATTTAGCATTTTTTGGGCATAGGAACAACTGCGAATCGAGATTTCTATATTAGTTAGCCTACTTGATATAATTTTAGCCTATGGCGAGAAAAAATATTAGTTAATTAACCTATCGAATCTAGTGCTACCCTACAGCGTAGTTTCTTTACCACGAATTCTTGATTCAATTTCATGCTAATTTTGCATTGTTTTATCATATTGTTTATAAAGCTTCCACTGATACACTATTATTTATATATTTTGAACATTAGTTATAGTGTACGAGTGTTGCATATGATTATGATGACTTAAAAAATGATACACCTCAACTTGATCCAAATGACATTAATAGGCCATAGACATGACTCTACTGCATCCTGCTCTGATTTAACCTTTTCTGCCTTTCTGTTTTTGCGCATTGCAAACCTGTTGCGTGAGATGAAGTAATTTTGGTGCTTAATCAACCTTTGAATTAATTTTGCTTAAAATAAAAATAACACAATTCTAGCATTAGAAATTAAGGAAAGTAAGGATAATTGAGAGAAAGAACTTGGGAAAAGACGGGAAGGGGAGGGAAGGGAAGAGAATAAAAGAAGAAAGTACAACAAAAAAAAAGGACTACTTTAAGATGAAAAAAGGAAATGAGGCAAGGGTGAATTTAAAAAGATTTTAAGGTTAAAATTAACTCTTTGGATTAAAAAAATTAATTAGGTGAGTGCATGCAAAATCACCATTTTATAAAATTTCCGTAATTTATTACATCACACTAAGAAGTGTGGAGTCACACCCTAACTTAATTCATGATCACCTTTTTTTTTGGGCGGCTGAACAAAGGAAATGGGGGGGGGGGGGGGTTCAAACTCGCGTTGCCCATGTGGAGAGTCAACATTCCATCAACCGGGCCAACTACCCACTCCTTAATTCATGATCACTTGGTCACTTAATTACTAAGAAAAGATACTGCATATTACTTAAAATTTATTGTTAATTCATATAGACAAATAGTTAGTAGAAATTTAAAATATTAAATCAATAAAGTAAGACCTAAGTCTTTATAAGAATAAGTTTGACTAGGAAATTGCAGCGTCGTGGAAGTAACGTTCTATTAATTGTTTCTCACTCTTGCCTAACACTCCTAGTAAAATTTTATAAAATATTATTACATTTTAAGGCAGTTCTTATTGTATCTATAACATTATCCATGCATAGCAGGCAACCAAAAATCAATTGTACGTTTATTTTTTATTCCAAAATTTATGACAAATTCACTTTATTTACTATGCATTAAAATAATGTTCATACTTTAAGAAAATTCTCACAGAATTAGAGAATATTATAGATATTAAGGTTCTGTTTGATTAGAGTTTTAAAATGTTTGACTTAAAATTTATTTTTAAATAAGGTTCTTTAAAACTGTTTTTCAATTCGATTTATACACGGTACAATATTTTTAAAATTTTACAAAAAATATAATCTTTGGTTTTTATTCATTTCTTAATGTTTTTAAAAAATATAAAGGAGACAATAAGCAAAAAAGATTGTTTTTTTTTAAATGGGTGAATCAAATACGAATTTTTTTTAAAAAAAAAACACCAAAAATAATTTTTAAAAACCCAGCCAAACAACACCTAATTCTCTTTTCTTTGACATCCTTAATTGTCTAAGGTTTTCTCCAAAATACGATGGAACAATTTGTCTTTTATCAATAACTTGGTTCGGGTCGGGTTGTGTTGGGAGAGGATGAGAAGGAGTTATGTCAAGTTACGTTATCATCCCGGTTGACAAATTTTCAATCACTTACTATAAACTGTGTACGAATCAACGCAAATCTCTGTTGTGAAAGATTCGACAATAATATATTAAAAAATTATTATTATTCTTTTGGCAATTTTTAGGGTAAATTTATTAAATTATAAAGGCAAGTAGTCTAGTACAAGTTTAACCTATTAAAGCAATAAAACAAGACCTAGTCTTTTTGACAGTTTGACGACTAGGAAAGTGCAATGTGGAAGCAACATCCAGGTGATCGAACATTATATTTATTTATTTATTTTGTTTTGCAAATTTATACACGATGTCAAGAATTATTTGATGTCATAATACACACTCGATTGATCAGTAAAATTATAAAATTATTCTTTACGCTTTTTAAGTTACGATAAAAAAATATGTTTAAATAAGAAATTAAACTTGAGACCTTAGACATAATGAGCACAACCTATTATTTACCTCTCAACCAAACACAAGAAAATATATTTTATAGAAACAAATAATTTAGTAGAAGTTTAAACTATAATTAATTGACTATAACTCTTCGGCCAATTCACTGGCATAAAACTTAGAATTCCTAAGACTTTAATTAGAAAAATAATACGCAACTTGCTATATTTTATTTTGTACGTATGGTCTCCCCTTCATTTTGTCTCATAATAAATATTTTATATTATATAAATTTATTAATAAAAATAATAATGTTTTATATTATATTGTACGAATGGAGGGATGGGGACACACTCCAAATTGGGATAAAAGATGTTTTTTGTCTACGGTTCCTCCTAACAAAAATTAAAAGAATGCGTACGAAATACATAAAAATTGTACGAAATACATAAAAGTTGATAATTCTTTCTAAGTCAAAACAATAACTAAAGTTGATTGTTACACATGTGATGTGAACCATACTTCGAATAAATTAAAGCATAGTTGGCCAATCTATATATTTTTTTGCGGTGACAATACATTTGAAATTGTTTTATATTTGATTTAATCCGTTGTCACCCTACAGAGACACGTACTATTCAAAAAAAACATATAGACTTTCTTCTGCTTCTTTTTTTAAAGTGAGAACTGAAACAAAAACATATTTAAAACAAGCTAAACTTGCTCACCAACAATAGAAATGAAGCAACTAAACTTATCTTTAGGACATTAATTCGTTGTTACATTTGTGCTTGTTTCTTCGACTTTGTATTTTCCTTGATCAAAAATTAATAGTTATAGATAGTTTGACCTCTAGTAAGTAGATTAAAATACGGTTATTCAAACTTCTAATTAATTTTATTTATGATATTTCGCATATGAATTACAGTAGGGGTGATTTTAAACTATCATGTACGTCCTCAGATACCATACTTGTGATTTTTTGGTCACAAATTTAGTATCTGTGAATAGAGATTTCTTGGTATCGTATCTGTAAACTTTTCTAAGTCACATATACTATATCTGTGACCAAGTAATCACAAATACTTAATTACTGTGTAAATGTATTTGAGTTCTCACCAGATCGAGAAAGATACGATACCGGAGGCACTGTATTCTTTAAAAAAAGTTAGTTGACGGCATCCACATATTTTATTTTTACACAGGGACTAAATCCTAAAGCCTCCTTATACCTCAATAAAATAAGAAGGGCCGACTAGCATTCCTTTATTTCTAGCAATATCTCGAACTTCTGTAAGTATATCCCACTATAATCTACTAAATTTGTTAAAAAAAAAAATATAAGATATTAAGATTCCAACTTATATGCTCCACCACCAAAATCATAACCCTATAATATTACCCCTTTGTAGAGCACCACTTCTTCTCTATTACCATTGTGATCACAACCCAACTCATCTGCTATATAAACCCAAATTCTGGAATCACACCTTGCAGCCATTCACTTTCTCATTTTTATTTTTTTTATATCAAAAAATTAAAGTTCCAAAATAAATTTTCAAGAAGATTGGCAAACCAACAGTTACATATATATCCCAATAAATTCCAATTAATTATAGCTAATTTGTTTTGCTACTGCACAGTTTTAATAATAATAGAATTATTTACCTAGAAACAAAAGTGTCTTTGCATTATTTGCATATGAAAGTCTTTGTATTGATATGAATAATAAGGGATTAAATTTGACGAATGGATGTGGAAACGAGGGTAAGGGTTTCAATGAGTTGAGAAGATGAGAACAGTTTTAGAAGACTGTATTTTTAAGTTTATGTTTATCCGAGTAAATGGGTAAAACCAAAAAGAAAATGTGGATTAAGTCATAATTTGTTCTAATGTAGGTGCACCTACGTAGTAGGTAGATGGAAATAAATTATCCTTACAATATATCTATGAATTATAGAAACAACAACTATAAATTGATTAATAGTATAATTAGTATCCGTCAACAGACTAACAATATTTGTAAATTGCATTAACCATATTTGTGACAGTAACAATAGATATGAACATGGAGATCCACTAACCAATTTGAGAACAATGAGTCTCGCCTCTCGGAAGTGCTAGAAACAAACACAAAGCAAGGCACGCCCACGGACTCTTATATCTTAAACAAAGACTCTTATATCTTAAACAAAGAGGGAGGTAGTACAACTTTTATTGATTTAATTAAAAGGTAATTAAATAAGTGATCAAACTTTTCCTTACATGTTAAGTAGACACAACGGAGCTATTAAATACATCCATCAAACTACATATTTTGGACAAATTCAAGTGCAGTGTCAAGGAAAACTTCCGCACCAAAAATGGCACTAGCGGTTGCCTTGCTGCAAACAATTTCCGGTTCATGAAAAACATAAATCGGAGTTGACACATAAACTCCTGTCGAAGACATGATCGTTGCTTTCACCGGCACTGAAGTTCCGGCATTCACCAATTTCTTCACCAAAGAAAGTTTCTTAACACTTTTTTCTTCTCCAAAACTATACTCAAGTGTAACCAGCCCTTTGGTAACTCCATGATAAACGCGTAATTTTGTAGTCGCTAACGCTCTTTTGATTGTGTTTATCGCGTTTATCTTAGCCTAGTTTAATTAAATTAATCCACTTCTTGTGCACACACTCAAATATCAAGAATTGCTTTAACATGGCTCAAAGTAGCCTTTTCTAGTGTCTTGAGTGTACCTTCAGGCTATGGAAGCATGTTGGAGAGCTTTGGAAAGCGTACAAGAGAGATAGAAGCCAAAAGAGAAGAAAAAAAGTCTCCCGAAGTGTCCTCTGATCAATCAGAGGAGCCTCTGATTGATCAGAGGCCACCTTTTAGTGCAGAACATGCCCTCTGATCGATCAGAGGGTGCTCTGATCGATCAGAGCCCACCTTTTGAGCCAAAATCTCCCCTCTGATCGATCAGAGAATCCTCTGATCGATCAGAGACCTCCCAGATCTCAAAGGACAGCACCCAAAAGCAGTTTTTCTCCCCTTTTTATGCATTGAAACTCACCAAAAGTGCTGGACTTTCCATTTCTAGATAGGATGAGGTGCTTACCCATTGGGTTCTTTAGAAAAGTGTACTAGAATACCCATTTTTGGGCATTGCTCTCCCATTATTTATTTGCTCTTTGTCCCTCATGTAAATGAGGCAATTTTCTAGATCTAGATTCAAGTAATATAAGCACTATTTTCCTGCACTTTCTATCTATCTATCACTTGTAAGAAATCTAGAGAGAGAAACTCTTGAGAGAAATGGAAACCCCTTTAATAGTTTTTGTTTATACAACTATCATGGAGTAGTTTCATTGCTAAGGCTAAAGGATGAAGTTTGCATTGCATTAATTATGTAAGTTTGTTTCTCATTCCATTGTTAGTATTGTTAAATACTTGTTGAATCCTTCATCTTCTTCATTCAATCAACCATTCATAAGCTAGTAAGATAATCCTCATAAGGTGATTAGACTTTGTATGCCTTGTATACAGAGATCTCAAGCATTAATGAGGAGATGATGCATTTGTGTATTTCTTATTAGCCTATGTCCATTCCTTCTATGATTGAGATACTTTACATTGCCAAGCATGTTTAGTCTTTGAATATTCATAGAAATACCATAAATTTGAGATTCCAATCCTTGAATGCTTTAATAATATGTTGAGTGCTTTCTACACTTTATGTGATTTTGAGACTCAATATTTTCTTAGTTAGAGTGTTGCCAAGGAGGATCTCTTAAGTTTATGCCATAATCAACTACACTAATCACCTTAAGGATTCAATTTGTATTTATCAAATGTGTCTAAATCGGATGATTTAATCTCCACCTAGACCTCCCAATCTTAGACAAATGAAATGTTATGATTTATTGAGCTAAACTTTTTAGTTGGCCATTTTCATAATCAAGTCAATTGCCTAGGAGAAACTAACAATGAATTCTCAATGCCTAGTTTAATTTTATGCCTTTTCTTTTGGTGTATCTCAAGTTTACATCTTGGTTGGACATTATATGGGAATGGGTTGCACTTGCTTCACACCCTTTGTTACAAGATAAAAATGAGAGATACATTTGTGTTGAGTTTTACTTACACCCTTTCTTTATATGGCATTTATATGGGAATGGGTTGCTCTTGCTTCACACCCTTTTGCTTAGAAAAGTGTAAGATACTCAACACTTAGGAATTGCATTGAGAATTTTGAATGAGATTAATTTTCCATAACATTGCAAAGCAAACGAATTCTATAATGCCTTAGCCTTTTCTTATCAATTGATACATCACTTTAATTTTTTATTGCAAGACTTTAAAATCAACAACTAAAATCAACCAATCAAATTCTCTTGAACAAAGCCTTGGACTCGTAATCACCACATCGTCTTTCCGACTATCCTTGTGGTTCGACACTTGGACTTACCAAGTATTATAACTTGACGACCTACACTTGGGTTCCTAAGCGCGGAAGTATTTTCGGGCGCGTCACTCCACCCTCAGTTACCAGAGGCAAATTTAGCCTTGTAATACCTATATTATTAGCACTATGATTAAATAGTTCATTTATGGGCCGGGTCACATGGCCCACGCGTTTATCCCCACGCTTACGGTCGATGTATAACTCAATGAGAAGGTCAAGGCCGGGGTTTTGAACATCGGTGGCGGCTATGGTGTATTCCATGGTATGGTTCCACTTGGGATTTGTCTCGTTAGACTTGTCAGTTGAAGTTTGTTTTTTGGTTGCTTTGTTGTCCCCAATTGTAACCGCGGCATAAACTTTTGTTTTGAAGATGTTCCGGATGTGCTCAACATCTGTGGCTGAAACTAGGGTTAGTTTGAAGTCTCGACATACCACATGATCACTCATGTTTTGAATGTTTTTGGGTGGTACTGCTGTGGTGGGGGAAGGAAGAGAGGGATCGAGTGGTGCTGTGGTGGGGGAAGGAAAAGAGGGAGGGGGTGGTTTGGAGTCTACCTTATTGTTTGTATGTCCTTATATAGACAACTAGGAAGAAAGTGTCCTATTTTATTTATTTATTTATTTATCATCATCGTCGTCGTCGTCGTCATTATTATTATTATTATTGCTACTTGAAAAAATAAAGGAATTTTTCTTCTTGATATCCAAGAAACTTATATTACATTATTTTTCCAAGTCACGTTAAAAACTAGATTAAGGCTCCATTTGATAATAACATGAAAAATGAAAATAAAAACACTTGATTTGGTAAGAAGTTGGAAAATAAATTGTGTCATTTGATAAGATACACTATTTCATTCTCATTTTATGAGTAGATATCCTCCATCTTTCATAATTTTTTTGTGAAAAGTTTTTCTTCCTCAACAATCAAAGAAAATTTCTCCATGAAAAAGGTCACAAAGTAAGAAGATATCTCATCACATGTCTCGACTTATTTTCTAACTTCTCACAAAAATCAACTATTTTTTATTTTTCTTTTCTATATTGTTATCAAATGGACCCTTAATTTAGCTCAACAAACTCATGTATATCTGTGAGAATTATTCATTTATTTACGAGGGCAGTACACATATGAAAGCTGGATGTCCCTTTAGGAGGGGGGAATTGAAAGAGAGTTGAGATTTCAAAAAAATTAATCATGGTGGATAACTATGAGTTTAACTCTTTTGCCAATTGATATGCTTCCTAGATCTCATGTACTACTGTGAAATTGGTAAATTAAATGTCTAAAAAAAACAAAAATTGAAGTGTTATAATGATTACATTGATGGAGTTAAAAATATCTAATTCAATCGCTAAATTTGTTAATTATGAACAAGTGAAAAAGTTTTAACTATGTATAAAACTTGTTAAGGTTGACCAACGTAAATTGAACATTACAATAAAATAGTTACTTTACCAAAAGTTGACATGCATTTAAATATGTTTAAAGCATATTTAGACAAAATTTACCTTTTAATAAAGGCAGTACATGTTTTTTTTGTTAAGTATAAAATGTTCGAAGTAACAATTCCCAACATCCCATTCACACGTCCAACAAACATTAATTTCTTCATTTTTAGCCAGTTCACGTACGTTATTAAATTAATAGTGTGAGATGCCACATACGTTTAAAAATTTTTAATGTTGCGACATTAGTATATACAATAGTGGTCCACTTGTTTCAATTTGCCAATTATTAGCTTTAGGTTAGACTTTTCCTTAGCTCAATATTGTACGTGTAAATTGTTCTTCACACTCGTGTATACTTCATCAACTTATCGAACCAATTCCAAAACCGGGTTGACCGGATTAGTAAGCTATAGCCCAATTCAATTTTTTCAGTTAGTGTTGTACGTAATATATATATATATATATACATATATTTTCCCAGTTTCTTCCCGTCTAAATTAAATATATTTAATAATCCACCTTTTCAAAAATTCTGGATCTGTCCGTGTAGTATTTTACATTACCGTATGTTAATCCATTTTTCATTCTCAACCATGGGACTTTGTGTTAAATTAGACGAACAAGAGAAAAGTTGATGACAAAATGAAGAACATAAAAGGTGTTTCTTCCACGCTGTACTTTGTTATTCAAGCTCTTAGCAGAGAGTAGTTCTTAATTTAATAAATTTAATAACATAAACTTCTACTCGACTTTGAGTATTACACTAGGCCAGAAATCATCTTAAGAGACTGACTCTCACAGTCGCTTAAGACCTCTTATCTGTCTCTTAAGTCTTAAGCGACTAAATGTTAGTCGCTTAAGTATAGTCGCATTAGCCGAGTGGCTGCAGCTCTTAAGCGACTGATAAATATGGATTCGTCGCTTAAGAAACTCTTAAGCCACGGACTCAAAATTCGTCGCTTAAGGCTTAGGCCACTTATGGTAAATAGCTTAGTCGCTTGAGCTAGTCTAGCTTGAGCGACTGACAATGGCTTGTCAGTCTCTTAAGTTAGTCCAGCTTAAGCGACTGACAATGCTTTGTCAGTCTTTTAAGCTTCGTACCTTAAGCGACTGACATAGTCATTGTCAGTGGCTTAAGGTACCAAGCTTAAGCGACTGACATAGTCATTGTCAGTGGCTTAAGGTACCAAGCTTAAGCGACTGACAATTCTTTGTTAGTCTCTTAAGCTTGGTACCTTAAGCCACTGACAATGACTATGTCAGTCGCTTAAGTGAAGAAACACCATTTCACCAAACTGTGCAATTTTAATAGCCTGCAGGTTTTCCAAACCTACAATTCAAATCAATTCACACCTGCAATTCACAGCCAAACTTGATATTCAAACTAATTCACAAAGAAACTTGCAATTCAACTAATTCACGGTCAAACTTGCAATTCAAGCCAATACGATTTCAACATGCATTCACATAGAAAGACAATTCACAAATATAAGTGTATAATTCACGAACAACATACAAACATTAAATGTGATTTATTTACAACATCGAAAACTTGTTCACAAAAATACAAGTCTAATAACAAAAGTCGCGAAAGTACAAATTTGGTTAAATAAACAAGTTCACCTCTGATTGGTGTTTGAACCAGATGTTGCCTCACGGGTCTCCTTAAGCTGCCTCATCATCTCTTGCATATCTGCGAATTGTCCCTCAAGCTAGTGAATGCGCTCGTTCGCTACCTGGAGCTCCGCCTCGATCGGGTTAGAAGCAGATGCCCGCGCTCCACCTCTCTCCTTTGGCAACTTTCGGCTTGATCTTCCTAAGCCGGAGATTGTCGTCCCTCTCGTCACACCAATCTCTCCCTCAATAATACTCACTTGTGATGCAAGAGGGAGAGTAATCACCGTTTCATCCCCGCCTTCCTCACCCAACGGGTGTTCAGCTCTTTTTTCTTCTACGAAAGCCGTCACCCTAGCTCTCATTTTTTCCTGCAAATAACAATCCAATAACAATTAATCCAATAACTTAATTATTAAATGAAAAGTCGCATCATTATCACAGATAGAGAGAGAATCTTACCACTGTGTGAGGGTCGTTCTTTTCATACACTTCTGCATAAGCCTCGACGCGAGGGGCGGGTGTTCCCTTGAGCTCATGCTTATTCGCCCTAAAAAAGAACGGAGTCGTCCCCGAGCAATGATCCTTCTTCTTCTCTGACCGCCTCATTCTCTTCATTCTCTCGCATAAGGCCTATTAGACATTTTACCATTTATAAACAAATACACATCATTAATTGATTAACAGATTCCAAAACACAACTAATACAGAGAGAGAGAAAGAGAGAATTAGACATTACCAAAAAAGCGGGGTCTTTGAAGTGTTGTAACATGTACTGCCACTGCTCCGGCCGATGAAGGAACTCAAGAGGGAGGTCAGCCCTATAGGTCTCAAAATGTTGCTTGCAGTCGCTTTTCCATTGCTTGTAACGCTCAGTTGCAGCCTCTTGAATGAAGTTGAACAACCGGTTATCATCAAGAGGGATGCTATAGTTGACCTACAAAAAAAAACATAACATTAGTCTAAATCACAAAATTTGTGTAAGTAAATAAATAAATAGAAAACTAAGAATAAGCCCCTATTTTTTGAACTCAAAAAGATTAAGTACTCCCTAAGATTGGAAATTTGGGTTGTAAGACAAACTCAGTCTCTTAAGCAGTCTGGTCAAAGTCTTGACTAAGAATGTCGGTGGAAGCTTTTAAGCGACTGACATATGAATCTCAGTCGCTTAAGATCTCTTAAGTGACGAAAACAGGTCAGTCTCTTAAGTGTAGTCGCATAAGGTCTCTTAGGCGACTAACAAAGGATGGTCGCTGAAGTATAGTCGCATAAAAGTCTCCTAGGCGACTACTTAACTCTAGCCGCTTAAGTGTAGTCGCTTAAGATCTCTTAAGTGACGAACATAGGTCAGTCTTTTAAGTGTAGTCGCATAAGGTCTTTTAGGCGACTAACAAAGGATGGTCGCTGAAGTATAGTCGCATAAGAGCCTCCTAGGCGACTACATAACTCTAGCCGCTTAAGTGTAGTCGCTTAAGATCTCTAAAGTGACGAACATAGGTCAGTCTCTTAAGTATAGTCGCATAAGGTTTCTTAGGCGACTAATAAAGGATGGTCATGAAGTATAGTCTCTTAAGAGCCTCCTAGGTGACTAATTAACTCTAGTCGCTTAAGTGTAGTCGCTTAAGCATGCTTAAGTGACGGACAATAATGTTAGTCGCCTAAGAAGTGCTTAAGCGACTGACCGAAAAAAGTCAGTCTCTTAAGATGATTTTTGGTGTAGTGTTAGTTGTCTATATATATATATATATATTACTGTAATAAACTCTACTCAGAAATTGCAAATAATAATTATAATAATGAATTTTACTAATATTTTATTTCCGAATCATATCATTTTATGTAAACTGGGCAGAATCACGTTACACGATGATACGACACAAATCGACACAAAATTATAAGTTAATGAGTATACTTCTAACAAATTTGGGCGGTTATCGGGTTCATCCGTTAAACGCAGAATGATAATGCTTCAATAACGAATTCGAGTGATCCGTTAGACCCAATAATTTTTTTCTTTCTTATTCAAGCTCTTAGCAGAGAGTAGTTCATAATTTAATCAATTTGTAGGCCGCATCTATGGAGTATTCCATAGTGTGGTTCGACTGGGGATTCATCTCGTTGGACATGTTAGTTGTAGTAAGTTTTTTGGTTGTTTTTTCATTCCCAATTGCAACCGTGGCATAAACTTTTGTGTGGCCGAGCTACTGGAAATCCTCAACATCTGTGGCTGAAATTATTGTTAATTTGAAGTTTTTGTATACCATGCAATCATCCACGTCTGTCAAATTTTTGGGTATGAGGTGGGGAAAGGGGACTGGGCCGGGATGAGTGTTAAATGCTAAGTAATCTACTGGCTAGATATCTTTAAATACACAACTAGGTAGCAAGAGTAATAGTCCGTTTAATTAGATTTAGGGAACGAGAATAGAAGGAAAGAAAAAGAGAAGTGATTATAGCTCACTCATTTGGATATATTTATGAGGGGCATTGGAAAGAAAATCGAGGAAATGAGATGGATCGACAGTTCCCTTAGGCCGTGTTTGATGCGGAAGTTATCCTATCCGACATTTATTGTTGATTATAATTGGATATCAAGGTGAAAGGGAATGTTTTTAATGAGTTATGTACCGTATTCTAAATTTAACCATTATTTGTTAATGATAAATTAAATTATATTTTATTTTTTAAATTAATCTAAGCAAGAGTTATTTCCAATCTTTTCTTTTTTGTCCCTTCACTATCCAAATAATAATAAAATTAAATTTATTTAATTTTCTTTTATTCCATTCTTTTCCTCCTAATTAACGAACGTCAACATTTAATTATTTAAATGTTTAGTACATATCTAGTGATAGTGCATGAATGGAAGTTTTATAATGACATTTGATCGAGGCAGTGGATCGATGTCATGTTTAATGTTAGGAAGCAGCAGTACAATTTTTATTTTATTTTTAATCGAGTAAAAAGTGACAAGAAGTTAATTTCAAACACATCCAACGTAACCAAGCTGGTCAATTCAACCCAGCCCAAAATTAGACCATGTAAGGCAGTTGACGTACATATATTTTTTAACAAGTAGTACCTCATTTTTTTAATTTTTTTTTCTACTTTATATTACCCGTTCACACACTTATCCAACCAGGCCAATTTATTTGTTTTCATGAACCATTGGTAGGTCAAGTACGTATAAGTTATAACTAATTTTTCACTGAAAAAAAAAAAACACAGTAACAAACCGACTGACCGATCGAGACAGTCTCGGCAAAATAAAACTTATCTGGTCCAGTTCAGTTCCATTTTAAGCAACAAGCTCAAGCCATGTTAACCATTTACCGGCTATCCATATGTAGTTAGTTTACCAAAAGAGTGCAGGCAGAGCCGGTGAGAGAGAGTGGGTGAGAGCATGAGAGATGAGAGCAGGTGACAGCAGTTGTCTAACACTCAAATAGATAAACTAGTATTTTTTTATATTAAAAAAAAATCAGTCCAATTCGGTTAAATTGAAGTAATTGAGTTCATTAACCGGTACCGTACCGATTTAGTGTCGGTTCTCGGTTTTCATAGGTTCGATTTTTGATTCCTAAATTTATGACAAATTGACTTTATTTACTATGCAGTAAAATAATATACTTTAAGAAAATTCTCACAGTATTAGAGAATATTATAAGAGACAATTGGGCATAAAGATCCATTCTAATAATAAATAATTGTAAAGGCCCATTATAAATTAGCATTGTAAATTAAGAACACTACATGAACAAGACATTATGCCCCTTCCTTATTTAATTAATAACACCATAACTCTCCCATCCTCTGCTTAAAAGATATTACCTATTTCGATCGTTTGCTTACAGTAAGTATACACACCCAACAACTTTCTCCTCAGATATAAATAATTGGTGTATGTAGTTTGAAATAATAAAAGTGCGTTGTGATTTATCATGTTTTATAATGCTTTATCATGTTTATTAAAGAATTGGTAATATGTTGTGCTCTAAAAGAAAATAATAAAAAAATAACACCATAACTGTAAATATAATATCTCAAGTCTACAAAAATAGTTAGCACCGATCCCAATCAAAACAATTCAAAATTCACAACGGTCAATCATCAGCACAAATTCTCTATAACATACTAACTATTTACAAGGTAACAAATTATATGGTGCTAAAATAGTTTTAGCATCAATTATCCAAACCAGAATGGTGCTAAAAAAAATTTAGCACCACAGGTGAACACATATAACTAAATTAAATGTGTTAAACAGTTTTAGCACCCCATCCAATTCTACTCATCAAGGTGCTAAAACAGATTTAGCACCCCATCCAATTCTACACATCAAGGTACTAAAACAGATTTAGCACCATTTTTGTCCAAAGTAACTAATCACATGGTGCTAAAACAGTTTTAACACCAATTATCCAACACTAGAATGGTGCTAAAACGGTTTAGCACCACAGGTGAATACATACAACTAAACTGAAGGTGCTAAACAGTTTTACCACCCCATCCAATTCTACACATCAAGGTACTAAAACAGATTTAGCACCATTTTTGTCTAAAGTAACTAATCATGTGATACCAAAACAGTTTTAGCACCAATTTTCCAACACTAGAATGGTACTAAAAAGATTTTAGCACCAAAGGTGAACATATAACTAAACTGAAGGTGCTAAACAGTTTTAACACTTCATCAAATTCTACACATCAAGGTGCTAAAACATATTTAGCACTATTTTTGTCCAAAGTAACTAATCACGTGGTGCTAAAATAGATTTAGCACCAATTATCCAACACTAGAATGGTGCTAAAATGGTTTTAGCACCACATGTGAACACATATAACTAAATTAAATGTGCTAAACAGTTTTAGCACCCATCCAATTCTACGAATCAAGGTGCTAAAACATTTTTAAAACATTTTTTGTCTAAAGTAACTAATCACATGTTGCTAAAAAAGTTTAAGTACTAATTGTCCAACACTAGAATTGTGCCATATCTTTGATTAAGGGTTCGTCAAAAAAAGAAGAAGTTACGATTAGTTTGTTTTTTCAAATTCCGCTGGGCTATTGAAATTGGTTGATTTCGATAGCAAAACGACCTCTGATCGTCTTGATTTTTTATAACATAATATTAAATTTGTCTTCCGAACAACATATTAAAAAATTAGCTCAATCTAACTGTTCGATCAAAAGTTATATATGTTTTACGATTGCACTTGCAAAAAAAATTAAAAAAAAATGATGAGAACGGCGCTCTTTTTGGCGATACAATTAGAGAGTCGGGTGGTAGTGATGGAAGAGGTGAGATCGTCAGTTAGGAGGTCAGAGAAAGAGGTGGTGGATAGATTTAACACCGATAAAGTAACTAAATTGAGGATGCTAAAACAGTTTTAGCACCCACATCAAATGTGCTAGAACAGAATTATCACTATTTGTGTCCAAAGTAACTAATCACATAGTGCTAAAACAATTTTAGCACAAATTGTTCAACACTAGAATGGTCCTAAAAAAAGTTTTAGCACAACATGTGAAAACATATAATTTAAATGCTATTAAATCTGTGCAATAAGCATATGTGCTAAAGCAAAAAAAGCGACCATAGGCACAAAACACTCTTGGCTAATTTTTTAAGGTGAAATATATGACATAAATCATACATACTACAGTAGAACTAGTAAAAAACGAACAAAGCAGTGAGAGAAATTTACTTACCCTGAAACCCCCATGACTATAGTTGGAATATGTGTTGTTCCATCAATAATGATGCACAAGTTATCTGATGAGGTTCAAAGAAGCCGCTCTTTTAAATGCAGTTGCTGCAAGATAAGTAGTCCTTTTAGTTTTAAAAGATTCATCAAAGGAACCCCAATGTTTTTACTATGCCGCATATTCACCGAAAGAAAATAGGATCTTTTCTACAATACAAAATATGACGACATTATATGAGAAGAAGAAGAAAGATGGAATCAGTAGAACTAGTGGAGGAGAAGGAGAAAGGAAATCCGTGGCTGGAATTACAAGCTTAAGGTTTATATCAAGGGTATTTTTGTCCATCAACATTTATCATTTTCCTTAAAATAAATTAATATTATGAAAAATGTCCTTATTATAAAACCAAATTATGAAATTAGCACTACTTCCCTTTATTAAAAATGAATCCGTTCTTAGAGTTATAAAATATTACGGAGCGAGACTCTATAACCCATTATCTCATATTATAAATATTAAACTTTTGTTTGGTTGGAGTTTTTAAATGTTTAAGTTAAAATTTACTTTTAAATATGATTCTTTAAAATTGTTTTTCAATTCGATTTGTATATGGTACAATATTTTTAAAATTTCACAAAAATTATAATCTTTGGTTTTCATTCATTTCTTAAAGTTGTTTTTTTCTAAAATATGAAAGAGAAAATAAGCAGAAAAGATTCGTTTTTATTTTTAAATAGCTGAATCAAACACGATTTTTTTTAAAAAAAAAATCAAAAATATTTTTTTAAAACCCAACCAAACAACACCTAATTATCTTTTCTTTGACATCCTTAATTGTCTATGGTTTCCTCCAAGATATGATGGAATAATTTTGTCTTTCATCAAGAACTTGGGTCGGGTCTGACCGTGTTAGGAGGGGATAAGGAGTTATGTCAAGTTACATTATCATCCCGGTTGACAAATTCATGATCACTTACCATAAACTATATACGAATCAACACAAATTCCTACCGCAAAAGACTCGACAATAATATTTTAAAAACTTATTATTATTCTTTTGGCTATTTTTAGGGTAAATTTATTAAATTATATAGGCAAGTAGTCTAGTAGAAGTTTAAACTATTAAATCAATAAAATAAGACCTAGTCCTTATCATAGTTTGACGACTAGGAAAGTGCATTGTGGAAGCAACATCCAAGTGATATGATTCAAATCTCATAAACAACTGAAACAAATAGTTAAATATAAATTTAATATAATAAACACAAGTCATTATCACTTGATCGAACTTAAACTCGAGACCTTAGACATAGTGAACACAACTTATTACTACTGCTCAACCAAATGCCACTAAATTTAATTTATAGAAACAAGTAGTCTAGGAGAAGTTTAAAATATTATAATTAATTGAATATAACTCTTCGGCCAATTCACTAGAATAAAGCTTAGAATTCCTAAGACATTAGAAAAATAATACGCAAATTGCTATATTTTATTTTTTACGTATGGTCTCCTCGATCTTTCATTTTGTCTCATAATAAATATTTTATATTATATAAATTTATTAATAAAAATGGTCATATTATTTTATTTTTATTAGAAAAAGGAAGGTCCGAGGTGAGTTTCTTCCTTGTTAGTTGCTACATAAAAGGACAAGCTGGTGGAAGAGGGAGGGACGGCGACCCACTCCAAATTGGGATAAAAGATGTTTTTCGTCTACGGTTCCTCGTAACAAAAATTAAAAGAATGCGTACGAAATACATAAAAATTGTACGAAATACATAAAAGTTGATAATTCTTTCTAAGTCAAAACAATAACTAAAGTTGATTGTTACACATGTGATGTGAACCATACTTCGAATAAATTAAAGCATAGTTGGCCAATCTATATATTTTTTTTGCGGTGACAATACATTTGAAATTGTTTTATATTTGATTTAATGCATTGTCACCTTACAGAGACACGTACTATTCAAAAAAACATATAGACTTTCTTCTGCTTCTTTTATAAATTGAGAACTGAAACAAAAACATATTTAAAATAAGCTGAACTTGCTCACCAACAAATCAACAATAGAAACGAAGCTAAACTTGTTTCTTCGACTTCGTATTTTCTTTGATAAAAAATTAATATAGATAGTTTAACTTCTAGTACGTAGATTAAAATACGGTTATTCAAACTTCTAATATTATTTATGATATTTCGCATATGAATTACAGTATGGGTGATTTTGAAACTATCATGTGATTCGTAAATCTAACCAACCTTAAAATGATTAAAATAGGACCCAATCCTTGTTTTCTAAAATTTGTAATACGTGGTCCACTACTTTTTTTTAATTAAAAGATATGGCCCCTCAGGTATAATACCTATGATTTTTTGGTCACAAATTCGGTAACTGTGAATCGAGATTTCTTGGTATTGTATTTGTGTACATTTCTCAGTCACATATATATACCGTATATGTGACCAAGAAATCACAGATACTTAAGTACGGTATGTACATATTTGAGTTCTTGCCAGAGGAAGATAAGATACCAGAGGCAGTGCATTTTTTTAAAAAAAGTTAATCGACGGCATCCAAATATTTTATTTTTACACAAGGACTAGATCCTAAGCCTCCTTAAACCTCCATAAAATAAGAATGGCCGACTAGTATTCCTTTATTTATGGCAATATCTTTTATGTAAGTATATCCCACGGAAAATTTTAAGTGCGACCGGTTCGTACAAACCGCTCCTTTTTATAACGTTTTTTCGTTGTATAAAAAACATCCTCCAATGCCAAGTCTGTGTGGACATATCCCACAGAAATTTTCAAGTGTATGGACCAGTCCTTTTTACAACGTTTTTTTCGTCGTAAAAAACATCCCCCAATGTTTTTACGATTAAAGAAAGTCGTAAAAAGGCCCGGTCTGTACCAGAAACAGACTCGTTTATCCCACTATAATCTACTAAATTTGTTAAAAGACAAATATAAGATTCCAACTTATCTGCTCCACCACCAAAATCATAATCCTATAATATTACCCCTTTGTAGAGCCCCAAGCCACCCGGTTCTTCTCTTTTGCCATTGTGAGCACAACCCAACTCATCTGCCATATAACACAAATTTTGAAAAATTAAGTTGGGGGGAGGGGAGGGGGGGGGGGGGGGGGGGGGGGAAGCGTAGCTTTGTTTATCCTTGATCAGACCACTTATCTCTTAATGAACAAAGCCAAGAATTCACACCTTGCAACCATTCACTTTCTCTTTTATTTTCCTTTTTTCTTTTTTTGTACTTTTTTATATATCAATAAATTAAAGTTCCAAAATAAATTTTCAAGAAGATTGGCAAACTAAGAACATGTCCCAATAAATTCCAATTATAGCTAATTTGTTTCGTTACTGCACAGTTTTAATAATAATAGATTTATTTATCTAGAAACTAAAGTGTCTTTGCATTATTTGCATATGAAATTCTTTGTATTGATATGAAAAATAAGGGATTAAATTTGAGGAATGGATGTGGAAATGAGGGTTATATAGGGAGTTGAGAAGATAAGGACAGTTTTAGAAGATTGTATTTTTAAAGATCAATTTGTTATAGAACTAAAAAAAAAAACAATAAGAAAAAAAACTGGTTTTTCTTTAAGTTTATGTTTGTCCCAGTAAATGGTTAAAACCAAAAAGAAAATGTTGATTAAGTTAAAATTTGGTCTAATGTAGATGCACCTACGTAGTAGGTGGATGGAAATTGATTAACAGTATTAATTAGTATCCGTCAAGAGACTAACAATATTTGTAAATTGCATTAATAATATTTGTGACAGCAACAATAAATATGAACATGGAGATCCACTAACCAATTTCAGAATAATGAGTCTCGCCTCTCGGAAGCACGAGAAACAAACACAAAGCGAGGCACGCCCATGGACTCTTATATCTTAAGCATAGAGGGAGGTAGTTAAACAATTGATCAAACTTTTCCTTACATCTAATACTCCCTAAACTAAAGTAGACACAACGGAGGTAATAAATACATCCATCAAACTACAAATTTTGGACAACTTCAAGCACAGCATCAAGTAAAAATTCCCCACCAAAAAGGGTACTAGCGGTTGCCTTGCTGCAAACAATTTCCGGTTCACGAAAAACATGAATCGGAGTTGACACATACAGTCCTGTCGAAGACATGATCGTTGCTTTCACCGCCACTGAAGTTCCGGCATTCACCAATTTCTTCACCAAAGAAAGTTTCTTAACACTTTTTTCTTCTCCAAAACTATACTCAAGTGTAACCAACCCTTTGGTAACTCCACCCTCAGTTACCAAAGGCAAATTTAGCCTTGTAATACCTATATTATTAGCGCTATGATGAAATAGTTCATTTATAGGCCGGGTCACATGGCCCACGCGTTTATCCCCACGCTTACGGTCGATGTATAACTCAATGAGAAGGTCAAGGCCTGGGTTTTGAACATCGGTGGCGGCTATGGTGTATTCCATGGTTTGGTTCCACTTGGGATTTGTGTCGTTAGACTTGTCAGTTGAAGTTTGTTTTTTGGTTGCTTTGTTGTCCCCAATTGTAGCCGCGGCATAAACTTTTGTTTTGAAGATGTTCCGGACGTGCTCAACATCTGTGGCTGAAACTAGGGTTAGTTTGAAGTCTCGGCATACCACATGATCACTCATGTTTTGAATGTTTTTGGGTGGTTCTGCTGTGGTGGGGGAAGAAAGAGAGGGAGGGGGTGGTTTAGAGTCTGCCTTATTGTTTGGATGTCCTTATATACACAACTAGGAAGAAAGTGTCCTCTTTTTTTTTTTTTTTGTAATTTATTTTTTTATTTATTTATCATTATCATCGTCATCTCATCATCATCATCATCATCATCATCATCATCATCATCATTGTCGTCATTATTATTATTGCAACTCTAAAAAATAAAGGAATTTTTCTTCTTGATATCCAAGAAACTTATATTACATTATTTTTCCAAGTCATGTTAACAACTAGATTAAGGCTCCATTTGATATTAATATGAAAAAAGAAAATAAAAACACTTGATTTGGTATAACGTTAAAAAATAAGTTGAGTAATTTTATAAGAAACTCTATTTCATACTCATTTTATGAATAGATTTTTTTAATCTTTCATAATTTCTTCAATTGAGTAACATCCCATTCACATGCACGTCCAACAAACATTAATTTCTTCAATTTTAGCCAGGTCATGTACGTTATTAAATAGTTTGTAATGTTGTGACATCAGTATATACAATAGTGGCCCACTTGTTTCAATTTGCCAATTATTAGTTTTAGGTTCGACTTTTCCGTAGCTCAATATTGTACTTCACACGCATGAATACTTCATCAACTTATCGAACTAATTCCAAACCCGGGTTGACCGGATTAGTAAGCTATAGCCCAATTCAATTTTTTCAGTTAGTGTTGTATATAATATATATATATTTTTTACTTTTTTCCCATTTTATTCTGGTTTAAATTAAATATATTTAATAATTCACCTTTTCAAAAATTATGGGTCTGTCCGTATAGTATTTTACATTACCGTATGTTAATCAATTTTTCATTCTCAACCGTGGGACTTTGTGTTAAATTAGACGAACAAGAGAAAAGTTGATGACAAAATGAAGAAGATAAAAGGTGTTCCTTCCACGCTGCACTTTCTTATTCAAGCTCTTAGCAGAGAGTAGTTCTTAATTTAATAAATTTAATAACTTAAACTTCTACTCGACTCTGAGTATTAGTTGTATATATATATATATATTACTGTAATAAACTCTACTCAGAAATTGCAAATAATAATTATAATAATGAATTTTACTAATATTTTTTTTTCCGAATCATATCATTTTACGTAAACTTGGCAGAATCACGTTACACGATGATACGACACAAATCGACACAAAATTATAAGTTAATGAGTATACTTCTAACAAATTTGGGCGGTTATCGGGTTCATCCGTTAAACGCAGAATGATAATGCTTCAATTGTGGGTTCACCCTTAACGAATTCGAGTGATCCGTTAGACCCAATAATTTTTTTCTTTCTTATTCAAGCTCTTAGCAAAGAGTAGTTCTTAATTTAATCAATTTGTAGGCCGCATCTATGGAGTATTCCATAGTGTGGTTGGACTGGGGATTCGTCTCGTTGGACATGTTAGTTGTAGTAAGTTTTTTGGTTGTTTTTTCATTCCCAATTGCAACCGTGGCATAAACTTTTGTGTGGCCGAGCTACCGGAAATCCTCAACATCTGTGGCTGAAATTATTGTTAATTTGAAGTTTTTGTATACCATGCAATCATCCACGTTTGTCAAATTTTTGGATATGAGGTGGGGAAAGGGGACTGGGCCGGGATGAGTGCTAAATGCTAAGTAATCTACTGGCTAGATATCTTTAAATACACAACTAGGTAGCAAGAGTAATAGTCCGTTTAATTAGATTTAGGGAACGAGAATAGAAGGAAAGAAAAAGAGAAGTGATTATAGCTCACTCATTTGGATATATTTATGAGGGGCATTGAAAAGAAAACCGAGGAAATAAGATGGATCGACAATTCCCTTAGGCCATGTTTGACGCGGAAGTTATCCTATCCGACATTTATTGTTGATTTTAATGGATATCAAGGTGAAAGGAAATGTTTTTATTGAGTTATTTACCATTTCTAAATTTAACCATTATTTGTTAATGCTAAATTAAATTACATTTTATTTTTTAAATTAATCTAAGCAAGAGTTATTTCCAATCTTTTCCTTTTTGTCCCTTCACTATTCAAACAATAATAAAATTAAATTTATTTATTTTCCTTTTATTCTATTCTTTCTCTCCTAATTAACCAACGTTGACATTTAATTATTTAAATGTTTAGTACATATCTAGTGATAGTGCATGAATGGAAGTTTTATAATGACATTTGATCGAGGAAGTCGATCGATGTCATGTTTAATGTTAGGAAGCAGCAGTACAATTTTTATTTTATTTTTTAATTGAGTAGAAAGGGACAAGAAGTTAATTTCAAACACATCCAACGTAACCAAGCTGGTCAATTCAACCCAACCCAAAATTAGACCGTGTAAGGCAGTTGACGTGCATATATTTTTAAACAAGTTGTACCTTTTTTTATTTTTCTTCTTCTTTATATTAACCGTTCACACACTTATCCAACCAGGCCAATTCAACCTAACCCAAAATTTAATTTTTAATTTTTGGTGCGTTAATTTTTTTTTTTCATGAACCATTGGCAGGTCAAGTACGTATAAGTTATAACTAACTTTCCACTGAAAAAAGCCCACTGAAAAAAAAACAAAAAAAAACACAGTGAACAAACCGACTGACCGATCGAGACAGTCTCGGCAAAATCAAACTTGTCTGGTCCAGTTCAGTTCAATTTGAAGCAACAAGCTCAAGCCATATTAACCATTTACCGGCTATCCATAAGTAGTTAGTTTACCAAAAGAGTGGAGGCAAAGCCGGTGAGAGAGGGTAGGTGAGAGCAGGTGACAGCAGTTGTTTAACACTCAAACAGTTAAACTAGTATTTTTTTATATTAAAAAAAAATCAGTTCGATTCAGTTAAACTGAAGTAATTGAGTTCATTAACCGGTACCAACCGGTTTAGTGTCGGTTCCGGTTTTCATAGGTTTGGTTTTTGATTCCTAAATTTATGACAAATTGACTTTATTTACTACGAAAATTTTCACATGTGGACCGGTCCGTACGGACCGGAACCTTTAGCGACGTTTTTCCGTCGCTAAAAACATACTCCCAATGTATTCGCGACGGAAAACCGTCGCTAAAGGTCTCGATCCGTACGGACCGGTCCGTATGTGAAACGCTCTCTTATTTACTATGCATTAAAATAATATACTTTAAGAAAATTCTCACAGTATTAGAGAATATTATAAATATTAAACTTCTGTTTGGTTGGAGTTTTTAAATGTGTAAGTTAAAATTTACTTTTAAATATGATTATTTAAAATTGTTTTTCAATTCGATTTGTATATGGTACAATATTTTTAAAATTTCACAAAAATTATAATCTTTGGTTTTCATTCATTTCTTAAAGTTTTTTTTTTCTAAAATATGAAAGAGAAAATAAGCAGAAAAGATTCGTTTTTATTTTTAAATGGGTGAATCAAACACGAATTTATTTAAAAAAAAAACACCAAAAATATTTTTTTAAAACCCAACCAAACAACACCTAATTCTCTTTTCTTTGACATCTTAATTCTCTATGATTTCCTCCAAGATATGATGGAATAATTTTATCTTTCATCAATAACTTGGGTCGGGTCTGATCGTGTTAGGAGGGGATGAGAAGGAGTTATGTCAAGTTACGTTATCATCCCGGTTGACGAATTCATGATCACTTACCTTACTATGTACGAATCAACACAAATTAGTACCGCCAATGGCCTTGTAGCCTAGTGGCATCCTCTCCAGTCTTGTATTTGAGAGGTCACAGGTTCAAAACCATTGGATGTGGTTTTCGAACTTAATAAAAAAAACAAGTTGTTTTTCCACCCTTTGTGGGTGGTTGATGATATTTCCACCTCTTATGTGGGTGGATGTTCGTGTGGTTGGTGACGCAGAAACAAGCTAAAGCTACTCTTTCGGCTCGGTTGGGAAATTCTCATGAGGGTGATGCGAAGCAAAGCTTGCTTATTCATCTCTTTGCCCAGCGAATTATGTAGTTCATAGTATAGTTAGAGCGACAAAATTCTATGTCTGACTCCATATAATGAAGACTCGATAATAATATTTTAAAATTTTGTTATTATTCTTTTGGCAATTTTTAGGGTAAATTTATTAAATTATAAAGGCAAGTAGTCTGGTAGAAGTTTAAATTATTAAATCAATAAAATAAGACCTAGTCTTTATTACAGTTTGACTACTAGGAAAGTGCATTGTGGAAGCAACATCCAAGTGATCGAGGTAGACGTGATATGATTTAAATCTCATAATTAACAACCGAAACAAGTAGTTAAATATAAATTTAATATAATAAACACAAGTCATTATCACTTGATCAAACAGTATACTTTTTTATTTTGTTTTATAAATTTATACATGATGTCAAGAATGACTAGATAACATATTGCACACTCGAAAGGCTTGTGAAATTATAAAACTACCCCTTAAATAAGAGCTTAAACTCGAGACCTTAGACATGGTGAACCAACTTATTAGTTCAACCAAATGCCACTAAATTTATTTTATAGAGAAACAAGTAGTCTAGGAGAAGTTTAAAATATAATTAATTGAATATAACTCTTCGGCCAATTCACTTGAATAAAACTTAGAATTCCTAAGACATTAGAAAAATAATACGCAAATTGCTATATTTTATTTTGTACGTATGGTCTCCTCTTTCATTTTGTCTCATAATAAATATTTTATATTATATAAATTTATTAATAAAAATGGACATATTATTTTATATTTATTTTTTTTATTAGGAAAAGGAAGGTCCGAGGTGAGTTTCTTCCTTGTTAGTTGCTACATAAAAGGACAAGCTGGTGGAAGAGGGAGGGACGGCGACCCACTCCAAATTGGGATAAAAGATGTTTTTCGACTACGGTTCCTCATAACAAAAATTAAAAGAATACGTACGAAATACATCAAAATTGTACGAAATACATAAAAGTTGATAATTCTTTCTAAGTCAAAACAATAACTAAAGTTGATTGTTACACATGTGATGTGAACCATACTTCGAATAAATTAAAGCATAGTTGGCCAATCTATATATTTTTTTTGCGGTGACAATACATTTGAAATTGTTTTATATTTGATTTAATCCATTGTCACCTTACAGAGACACGTACTATTCAAAAAAACATATAGACTTTCTTCTGCTTCTTTTTTAAATTGAGAACTGAAACAAAAACATATTTAAAACAAGCTGAAGTTGCTCACCAACAAATCAACAATAGAAACGAAGCTAAACTTGTTTCTTTGACTTCGTATTTTCTTTGATAAAAAATTAATATAGATAGTTTAACTTCTAGTACGTAGACTAAAATACGGTTATTCAAACTTCTAATATTATTTATGATATTTCGCATATGAATTACAGTATGGGTGATTTTGAAACTATCATGTGATTCGTAAATCTAACCAACCTTAAAATGATTAAAATAGGACCCAATCCTTGTTTTCTAAAATTTGTAATACGTGGTCCACTACTTTTTTTTAATTAAAAGATATGACCCCTCAGGTATAATACCTGTGATTTTTTGATCACAAATTCGGTAATTGTGAATAGAGATTTCTGTTAGCCAAAAATGCGGAAATTAACAATTTAACAAAAATGAAACCGAGTCTCGTGTAACACGATCTCCTTAAAATAATTACGCCGCCTCCCACGGTGCTTACGAGGTTTGTTATGGCGTTTGTCTCCCAGGATGAAACGGTAAAGAGTGTCTACCTTTTAGCACTTTGGTGTCACTCGCACAACGAACTTTATATTGTGTATGAACTTGATCACCACCAAAACAAAAACCTATTCTAGAGAGCAAGAGAGAATAAAGTGAATAGAGGTGTGTGTAGACTTGTGTGGAATGAGGTCTCTAAGACCTCCAATTTAAACATGGGGAATGAACACTAGAATTAATATCCATTAATCATAAAAAAAACGTTTTGAATTAATTGCAATAGTTAAATAAAACGTTTTTACAATTTAATAGGAATTAATTCAAACGGTTTTAAATTAATTTGAATTTAAAATTTCCTAATTAAGAGAAATTAAAAACAGTTAAAAATGGGTGTGTTTAAAGAAAATAAAAGAACTGGAAAACTCTAAGTGCAAAGCATGACCCCGCGCGGCTGGCCATTTTCGGAGCGACATTCGTGTCTGCAAGTGCGGGCGTACACAAGCCAAGCCTGTGTCAAGCCAAATTCGGTCAGTGATTTACACTCCCCTTTTCTTAGAAACTTATGAGCTAGTGAAAGTTAGTAGTTTATAAACTCATAAAAGTTTTTCCAAAGTTCCAATGTCGGACTAACATTTCCCATTTTATTTTCCATATCAAGTAGCTCACTTTGGGTGACAATTTCTCATTCACCCAAAATCCGTTTTGAGCATACAAATACACGATCTCGATGTACTCACGGAGGAGAACACGAATCTATAATTTTCTTTCACAGCCGAGTGTGAAACCCCATTTAAAATTATCCTCAAAAAGGCATCAAAACCAATTTTTTCCAACAATTTCTTGGTATTGTATCTGTGAACATTTCTCAGTCACATATATATACCGTATATCTGACCAAGAAATCACAGATACTTAAGTACTGTATGTACATATTTGAGTTCTTGCCAGAGGAAGATAAGATACCAGAGGCAGTGCATTTTTTTAAAAAAAGTTAGTCGACGGCATCCAAATATTTTATTTTTACACAGGGACTAGATCCTAAAGCCTCCTTAAACCTCCATAAAATAAGAATGGCCAACTAGTATTCCTTTATTTGTGGCAATATCTCTTATGTAAGTATATCCCACGGAAAATTTTAAGTGCGACCGGTTCGTACAAACCGGTCCTTTTTATAACGTTTTTTCGTTGTATAAAAAACATCCTCCAATGCCAAGTCTGTGTCGACATATCCCACGGAAATTTTCAAGTGTATGGACCAGTCCTTTTTACAACGTTTTTTGCTTCGTAAAAAACATCCCCCAATGTTTTTATGATTAAAGAAAGTGGTAAAAAGCCCGGTTGGTACCAGAAACGGACTCGTTTATCCAATACATGTGATGTGAACCATCTATAATACAAATTAAGGTAGTTGATGTGACCATTGTCCTATGTGGCATTTTTTTTATTCTCTCTTTAAAAAACAATTATTAATGTGGTGTTTAGTTGAATTTTTTAAAAATTTATCAAAAAAATCAACTTTACTTCACACTTTCCAAAATTCATTTCATTTTATTTTTTTCTCATAATTTTTTTAAAACACCATAACTTTAAATTCAAAAATCGAAATTAGATAAAAAAAAAATAAATATATATATATATATAATACAAATTAAGGTAGTTGATGTGACCATTGTCCTAGGTGGCATTTTTTTTTATTTATTCTCTCTTTAAAAAACAATTATTAATGTGGTGTTTGGTTGAGTTTTTAAAAATTTTATCAAAAAAATCAACTTTACTTCACACTTTCCAAAATTCATTTCACTTTATTCTTTTTCTCATAATTTTTTTAAAACACCATAACTTTAAATTCAAAAATCGAAATTAGATAAAAAATAAATAAATGTATATATATATCTATAATACAAATTAAGGTAGTTGACGTGACCATTGTCCTAGGTGGCATTTTTTTTATTTATTCTCTCTTTAAAAAACAATTATTAATGTGGTGTTTGGTTGAGTTTTTAAAAATTTTATCAAAAAAATCAACTTTACTTCACACTTTTCAAAATTCATTTCACTTTATTTTTTTTCTCATAATTTTTTTAAAACACCATAACTTTAAATTCAAAAATCGAAATTAGATAATATATATATATATATATATATATATGAAACATACTCATTGAGATCTATAAAATAAGATCCATTGTGACTATTTTTTGAATTTTTGTCATGAGTTTTTTTTAATTGGTTGAAAAATACTCTAACAAAAATTAAATTCACTTTTCACTTTTCCAAAATCATAAATACAGTTTAAGTTTTTCAATTTTTTTGCTTAATTAAAAGCTACTTCATCTTCTTTCTTTCTTTCTTTCTTTATTTATTTTATACTTTCAACTCCAGTTCAAATTTTTTTTACGATTACTTAGAGTAAAATAAATTTTTATTTGATACATATAAAAGTCATTTTTATCCCTTTTTGTTATTTTCTAATGTTATCCTTTTGACAACTTTACTTTCAAAAATAAATTACTCCTAAAAATTAGCCCAACATAGATTAATTAAGATAATTATTATAGACTTTACATTTTGAAATTCAAATTAAAAAACCACTTTAAATTAAAATCGACTTCAAGTCAAATTGAACATTGGCATACATATTATTATTTATTATAAATTGTGTTTCATAACAAAGTCATAAATATACATAACCAAAGAATAAGTCATTTTCTAATTGCATAATATTCCTAGATAAAGGAACTGTAATAGTTAAATGGAATATAATCATTAATTTATATTCTTACATACATAAATCCATTTAAGAAATAGACATATTACGAATAATCGGTAGTTTTGTGTTTGCTTAAAAAATACAAGAAAAATGATTTATAAATCTAAATATTATTACGCTAAAATTTATATTTAATTGACAAATAATCATAATATGGCTCACTTTTTCACCTATGCTGAAAAGGAAATTATTATTGTTAATAATAATAATAATAATAATAATAATAATAATAATAATAATAATAATAATAATCTATATCATAACATTGACTACTAACTTTTTAATCGTGCAGCTATAAGTGGTTCCAACAAATCCAGTGGTGTAGAATTTATCTGGGTCAATTTTTTTTTCACTATGAACTACAGCACAACTCTCTCTCTCTCTAAAGTTCGGACATTTTTTTAACAATTTAACATTATTTTTAGTGATAATTTATATGAATCTTTTGTGATACTTTTTAGTCATTAAAGGTGATTTTAAAGTGTTAAAGTATTTTTTGTTTAGTGTTGTGAGACTCCGCAAATGCGACCCCCAGGTCTCATCCCCATTCGGTTGGGCGTCTGAATCGTCGGAACGGATTCCGTTGTTCCATTTGCTGGAGTATTTTGATAATTCATATCACATGTCCCTATGTTCTATTTCTAGACGCAAAGGGGTTCATTCAGAGTCGCCAGTACGTTTTACGAGAAAACGGACAAAAAAGGGTCGTGTAAGAGGAAAGGCTATAGACAAGCCTTTCTTTACACATTTGTCTACGAAACCAGGATTCTATAGGGTTCGAAAACTATATTACGCTTTGAGAAGGTGTTAAGAACCCATTCCGCCCTTTCGGTCTCTAGTGGTCTTTTATATGTTTATTCTATGTTGAAAAACTTGGATGCTTTTACTGACAGTCTACTACTTTCTAAGTGAAAACCCTAATTTTAGGAAAACGGGGAAAGGGATGAAAACCTCTGTGTTCCGAGATCCAATGTTTAGTTTTGAGAAATATAAATACAAGTGTCAAGAGTTTGTTTTTAGAGGGAGTTTTACCGTGTTATTTCTCAGATAACGACGATTTTTCTCGAATTTTGACTTATTTGGAAAAAGTGTTGGATCTTGTATCGGAATTAATTCAATATGGAATTGGAACTCTTGAGGGGAGTTCTACCAGACATATCACAATCTATGAAACAGATGGGATATACCAGGTTTTTAATTCCTAAGTAAGTTTTATCGGTCCGGGTTTTGAAAATAGAATTTTATCCGGATGATAATATACTTACTCTTTTGGTTTTGAAAATGGTTTTATCAGGGTCTTTTGTTTTGAAAACGGTAGACTATTTGTAACTTGACAATAAGTTTATTCAAATAAAACGTGGACAAAACAACAGAAGTAAAACCAGTACACAAATATCTAATTTAAATACTATAAGGGACTTTATTTACCTTCCCGACGAGAATAATAATAAGAAAGAAAATATGATACGGCGGAGAGATTTCCGGAGATGATAATCTTTTCCTTCTTTAGATATTTTCGAGAATTCGATTCCAGAGACGAGACACATCGAGTGTCGAGAATAGATTCGATAATTCTTCAGAAATAAGACGAGAATCGAGAATGCTTAATGAAAGACTAGAAAATCCGATATAAGCCAATAATTCTTCAATCCCCAAATTGCTGCCCTGAACCCTTGGGGGGTGTTGGCCTATTTATACTGCTCGGAGAAGATTGTAGCGCGACACTTCTCCAAATGGGGCATATGTCGCGCGACAATGTGTCCAATGTCGCGCGACAAACGGCTGAAGTGATGTTTCTGACAGACTGATGTGTCAGAGAGTGGATGGTCTAGTGTCAGGAGGGATTGTCGCGCGACATAGTGGGATTGTCGCGTGACATATCAGTGATTGTCGCACGACAATGTGATATGTCGTGCGACAATCTCTCTTAAAAATAGGTTTGTTAGCCAACAAACCCTTTCGGGGTAGTTTCGGGTACTCGGGTGGGTCCCGGATCCAAAAATAGTAGTTCTCGAAAGTCGTTAGGGTTCTTGCGGGGGTCACGGATCGGGGTGTCTACAGACCCTCTCGACTCAAGCTCCTTGCTTGCAAGGAATTGAGGCGACTGGAAGAGACTATGATCCATGGCTCCCGCAAGAACTCTAAGGAAGTGTGTGTTATGCAAAAAGTGTTTGTGAGTGCCTCCGGAGAGGGCTTGTGTTTGGTTTTGCCTCCGGAGAGGACTTTTGTTACCTCATTGCCTCTTTCGAGGGCTTTTATTTGCTCCACTCGCCTTAGATGGGAGGACTACCATTGATCCACTTTGCGCCTCAGGTGGGAGGACTATTATTGTTCCACTGTGCCTCTCTGGGAGGGCTTCGCCTCAGGTGGGAGGACTACCATTGTTACATTGTGCCTCTCTGGGAGGGCTTCGCCTCAGGTGGGAGGACTACCATTGCTCTACTGTGCCTCTCTGGGAGGGCTTCGCCTCAGGTGGGAGGACTACCATTGCTACACTGTGCCTCTCTGGGAGGGCTTTTGATCTGTAAGAAGAAAGAAAATTGCCTCTGGGAGGGATTTTGTGAGTAATTTTGCCTCTGGCGAGGGCTTGTGTTGGTGAGTTGCCTCTGACGAGGGCTTGTGTTGGTGATTTGCCTCTGGCGAGGGCTTGTGTTGTACTTTGGTGATTTTAATTTTTGTCTCTCTTAGACTACTAGAGTGAGAGAGAGAAATTTTATTGAGGGTGAAAAGAGCTTCTTGAGGTCTAAATTTTATCCGGATGTCTGTTTTCCTGTATCTTTCTGAACTTTACTCTCATGTTTTCCTCGAGTGAGGATACTTCTCTCAGAAGGCAGTTTTCGGATTTCTCTTGCTCTCCGCAGAGTGATGTTTCGAGGATTTCCAAACCATCTCTTCTGTATCGTGCTAAAAAGAAAATTTGTTTGAAAGTTCAATCTCTGATCACTGTTCTCTTCTTATTTTTCTCTTTTGGTGGGCCCACATCGTATTCTGTTTTTCAATGCCTTTATTTCTCCCTCTTTTTGGGAAAGACTTTTCCTGGCCTTCTCTGTTTTTGACTAGGAGTCTTTTTATCCCTTTCTTGCGATCAGGAGCCTTACTCACCCAAAACAAAGCCCTGAGCCGGTTTTGGCCTAGCTGTCACTTTTGGTGTGGCTCTCCCTGTTACTCTGCATTTCTATTTCTCTCACTCGCTTTGGGTGTTCATGCGGGTTCTTTCTCTTTTCTACTCTTTCAATTTTTTCTATTCTCCTCTTATTTTGATATTCTGCTTTTTCTCCTTGATGGTCTCGGTCCTTCTGTGAGATCAGAGACTAGTTTAACCGTTTGTATTTTGTTCTCGCTTTTTCGGAGAGATGATTTTGGAAGTACCCCTGCAAGAGATAAAATGAGACAAAGGTCAAAAAAATCAGGGAAGAGGGGGATTGTCGCGCGACACTTCGGTGTCTGGCTCTTTGTCGCGCAACAATGTGGCCATTTGTCGCGCGACAATCCTCTTCACTATATAAGTCCCTTGCTGAGCTCTTTCCACCTCATTCTCTCCTTTCTCTTTCTCTCTTTAGGCCTCCTTCTCTCTTCTCCCAAGCGCGGAAGCCCTGCCGCTTTTCTGACTTTTTTGATTTTTCTAACATATTCCATATACACGGATGGACCCTGCACATCCTGATAGACTGGAGGGTGACCAGGTGGAGGTCACTTTTACTGACGCTCAGGGCGTTCTTCGCTGCAGCCCTCACCACGACGACTGGGCGGACCTCGATTGGTACGGTGAGGATGGGGTAGACCGCGGTCGGGCGATGGTCTACCGAGACGTTACCCGGGCTGCTCCGGTCCCGCACGTTCCGTGGCTCTTGATGAAGCCTGTTTCTCACGAGATCCGTCGTCGATCTCCGGTATGTCTTATTTTTATTCGTTCGTTTATTTCTGTCATTTCCTGCATGTTATTTAAACAAATGTTAATATGCATGTCTGCCTAGAAATAACATCTGATTTTAGTGAACACATACTTTTACTTGTGATACCCTTTATGCTTTAGAAAATTACATAATTTACCCCTATAACCCTATATCTCTCATAATTACACCAAAGTACCCTCAGGTTTAGAAAATTACATAATTTACCCATATAACCCAATATCTCTCATAATTACACCAAAGTACCCTCAAGTTTGGAAAATTACATAATTTACCCCTATAACCCCATATCTCTCATAATTACACCAAAGTACCCTCAGGTTTGGAAAATTACATAATTTACCCTTATAACCCTATATCTCTCATAATTACACCAAAGTACCCTCAGGATTGGAAAATTACATAATTTACCCTTATAACCCTATATCTCTCATAATTACACCAAAGTACCCTCAGGTTTGGAAAATTACATAATTTACCCATATAACCCTATATCTCTTATAATTACACCAAAGTACCCTGAGGTTTGGAAAATTACATAATTTACCCTTATAACTCAATATCTCTCATAATTACACCAAAGTACTCTCAGGTTTGGAAAATTATATAATTTTACCCTATAACCCCATATCTCTCATAATTACACCAAAGTATCCTCAGGTTTGGAAAATTACATAACTTTACCCTATAACCCCATATCTCTCATAATTACACCAAAGTACCCTCAGGTTTGAAAAATTACATAAATTTACCCTATAACCCCATATCTCTCATAATTACACCAAAGTACCCTCAAGTTTGGAAATTTACATAATTTACCCTATAACCCCCATATCTCTCATAATTACACCAAAGTACCCTCAGGTTTGAAAATTTTCATTATTTACCCCTATAACCCAATATCTCTCATAATTACACCAAAGTACCCTTAGGTTTGGAAAATTACATAACTTTACCCTATAACCCCATATCTCTCATAATTACACCAAAGTACCTTCAGGTTTGGAAAATTACATAATTTTACCCTATAACCCCATATCTCTCATAATTACACCAAAGTACCATCAGGTTTGGAAAATTACATAACTTTACCCTATAACCCCATATCCCTCATAATTACACCAAAGTACCCTTAGGTTTGGAAAATTACATAACTTTACCCTATAACCCTATATCTCTCATAATTACACCAAAGTACCCTCAGATTTGGAAAATTACATAATTTACCCTTATAACCCAATATCTCTCATAATTACAGCAAAGTACTCTCAGGTTTGGAAAATTACATAATTTACCCTTATAACCCCCATATCTCTCATAATTACACCAAAGTACCCTCATAATCCTGTACTCGTTCTTTTTGTCTGCAGTGGGTTGGCCGTGGTTGGGGTTCCCCCAACACCATTTCTTTAGAGTGGCGACAGGCACCGGCTCCTGTCCAGGAGTTGCTCCTTGCGACTCTTTTTGGTTCTTTCTTCGATGCCCTCCCGGAGCGGGTGTCTAGAGCAGCTGTGTTGGTGTCGGCTTTAGCCTGTGACTTGTGGGACACCACTCATACCTTTCACTGGAGCTGGGGGGGAGATGATGATGACCCCCCTCGACTTATTTGCTTTGACCGGAATTCCTTTAGGGGGGTCCCTATACAGATCGATGTCCCCTTGCGTCTGACAGTAGAGGGCATTGTTGGTGCACTAGGATGGTTCCCGGAGCGACGGAGTTCCGGTGATACGATTCTTTGAGCTATCTTGGTTACGCGGCTAGCCACAGAGAGAGCTCGATTAGTTGCTTCGAGGGTGCCGTGACCCGTCAGGAGGCGCGCCAGTATGCCCGCATCCTTCTTTTACTGACGCTCCATGATCTGTTTGAGGCCCGTGGGGGGGACACGGCCCATCTCTGGTGGCTGCCCTATCTCCGGGGTTTCAGCCTCATGTTCGACTATGATTGGGGCGGTTTTATTTTTTCCGTCCTCTATGATGCTATGGACCAGGTTTCTCGCCACTTAGCCCTGAACCTTAAGGGCTTTTCTTTGATGTGGGAGGTATATACTTTTGCTCCCTTATCTTTGTTCCAATCCTTTACTTTTTATTTGTTGATTGTTGCTGATATTCTTTATGTTTCTTCTTCAAAGTTGGTTTGTGGCGTATACTCGTTTGGGTCGTGCCCAGGTAGATCTCCTCGTTGAGAACGAGGATCAGTTTCCCTTCCTCCACCGATTCATTGCGGGGAACTACAGGGCTCCCTATGTATACCGGACTCGGGAGACCAGAGCTGCTGCTGTCCATGACCTGCTGGAGGAGCAGGTAAATATCTTAGTATTCTTTCTTTTCCATAAATAAATTGTAAATAAAATATAAATAACTGAAATAAAATTTTATTCTCTTCGTAGATTGAGTGGGCCCCCTGGGTGATCTGGGTCTCCATTTCGGATATGGCCGTGCTCTGACCGCCTCGAGGACCAGGCGGCTGATTAGGGATGAGTACGGCCTTCTTTTCTACTTGGGCGAGAGAGTTATTCGCCAGCATACATCGGCCCAGTGGCCCCGAGTTCCACTATTTCCACCGGTTCTGATGAGGCGGACAGGTGAGATCGACCCGGTGACGGTGCAGGCCTTGGTTGATGGGCTTGGTTTTCAGACGTTCACTGAGGAGGGAGACTACGCTGCTTTCGCCGCCCGTTACTTGATGAGGGAGCCGAAGGGGACTCGGGGACGGGTCTTCTAGGAGAGATATCGGGCGTTGGGAGGCGATCCCCATTATATACGAGGACAGACCCACCTAGCTAGGATGGTGCCGGGTCACCTGCCACCTGTCCCCGATTAGAGGGACAACATTTTGGATTCCAAGGATGAGAACTCCGAGGGGGAGAAGGACATTCCTACTGCTGCCGAGGGTGGTGATAGATCAGGGGGTGAGGGAGGTGATACGACGACAGCTCCGGAGCAGCCGCCTCAAACAACACCCATGGAGGAGCAGAGCGCTGAGGGCTTTGAGTTTCCTACCGGCCCTTCTGTGTCTCCGGAGGTCCTTTTCGATGCTGCCGAGGCTGCTGAGGGGAGAGCAGGATTTTTCAAGCGGTCCTGGGAGCCTGCGGACCTTCGGACAGATTATGAACAGTTTGGGCGGACCCCTCCTGCTGCAGCGACTACTCCTTCTAGTAGGGTCCCGCCTTTGAGAGCGACGGCTATGGTGGATCCTCCAGGTGTCCGTACCTACGCTACACTGACCACTCTTTCGTCGACTGCTATGGGCCCTCCAGCCGGATCACCAGGTCTCGGCGGCTCATCTTGTAGCCCTCTTTTGTTCCCTATTCGCGAGGAGGGAGGGTCCAATTTTTCTGATGTTTCGGCGAGGTTGTTTATTCCTCGGGTAGATCTACCCCCACTTCCCAGAGATATCTCTTATGTCGGCACCGGTTTACGTCGATACACTATCCCTGAGTATCCTCTTCCTGAGGATGCTTTTGACTACTTGGGTGGTCGCCCTGGTGATGATGTACTTACTTCAACTTCTCTTGATACTTTTATATCCATATTTATTTATCTTGACTGTGTTGATTCTCTTATCTTATGTCTTTTACAGCGGGTGAGTGTACGGGTGGCGGATCTGCGGGCTTGGCACGCCCAGTATCTCTACAGCTGGAACCTGCTCCAGTACGTCGGTCGAGATCCTCCAGCATACATGCGTGACTATCAGAGGGCTATTGACGTTTCTTTACGGTCGAACGACCCCCTGACTTCTTCTCATGCCCGGACGGAGTCTCGGAGGAGTAGTAGTCGGACCTTTAAGCGTTCTCGGTCCTCAATGATCCGTTCTACGACTCCTGTCCAGTCGACGGGGCCCTCCCAGGCGGCAGTTCCTCCTACTCAAAGCATCCCAGTGGTTGACCTTACTCCCGAGGAGGGCTCGGGTGATAGTGGGAGCGTGTCAAAACGAGCTCGAGTAGATTAGCTTTTTCTTTTCTGCACTTTTGTTAGTTTGGAACAGATATGTAGTTTTTTTTTATTATTATTTTTATAGACTTGTTTTTAGACAGAAATTTAGTTTTGAAAACTATTTTTTCATTGGATTTATGAAAATCTTTATTTGTGTCTGATGATATACTATTATTCTCTATTTGTGGAAGATATATATATATATGAGTCAGTGTTTTAGGAGCCATACCTTGTAGCGTAGTGACACATAGGATTCCTGCAAAAGAACAAAGTGAGAATAAGAAAGCATCCAGAAGTGATTCTTTTGGCAAGAATGACTCTTATGTGTAAGAAAAACAAAAATAAGGTAACCCTAAATGGGATTGTCGCGCGACAATCCCTCCCGGGTATGGGTTTGTCGCGCGACAAACAGGTACAGGACCTTATTTTTTGCTATAAATACACCCATCTTCCTTCTTTCATCCCCACACCTTCAAAAAAAATGTCTTCTTATCGCACAAATTTTGATTTCTCTTATGTTAAAGCCCGAGATGTTCTGATATCTTTTGAAAACGGCTTGAATTTTGGTGCATTTAGTCCTTTAGCGGGTTGGTGCCATCGTCCTGTAGATTTTTCCTTTTTGTTAGGTGCTTTGTATTTCTGGAGTCATGTGGATCATCTTTTCCGCTTTGGACTAGATGAGCTCTGTCCGACTTATGAGGAGTTTTCCTGGCTGTTGCGTTCTGACGTCCGTCTCCCGATGACAGTTCCCATAGAAGAAATCGGTCCCCGAGACATGCTGATTGGTATGTTAGCCATTCTCCAGGCGGCATGTGATGGTTTTATTACCGACGAACTCCTTGATCTCCATAAAACGGTGAGGTTCTTTCATTGTTACGAAGAGAGAGCCTCTTATAGTGTGGGGTGTACTGCGGTGGCCTTGATCTATCTTGTTTCTGATATGTTACTGGTGACGGGTTCTTCCCGTGTTGATCCGACTATTCTGAGTTTGATCTACCATGCTAGAAATGAGGAGTCCATAGTGCCCATTGTTCTTGCCGAGACTCTGAATGGTCTTGACGATATTCAAAGGGGGGCTTCACCCTTCTTCAGGGGGAGTCCGCGTTTACTATACATGTGGCTGTTGGAGCGATTCCGATCGATGGATTTTAACGGGGTTCGGCTCGATAATCCGACGTATTTCTTCCATCGTCCTCTCTTTGGTGCTTTGACCATGTCTTCCTCTGATTGGACGGTGTGGTTTTCGGAGAATTTTAAGGCTATCCGGTGGAGCATTCCTTGGTGAAAGCTGAGGGCGATGGTGCTTAGTACAGGGGGTCAGAACTACGTTCGGCTCCGTGGGCTCTGGTTTATCTCTTTTTATCTCCCAGGACGTCTTCTTCGTCAGTTCAACGTCCCTCAAGACATTTCCCTTGGTCTGAACAACTTCTCTTCTGAGTCCAAATTTGTGACTCCGCATGTTTCTTTATCGGTAGAAAGGATGTGGCGTGCCCGACTAACTCGTCAGTTCAACTATGCTCGCTTTGGTATTACCAGGCCCCTCCGGACTGACATTATCCGCTCTTGCTGGCAATCTCTGGAAGGAGAGCTGATTGATGACCTCTTTCAAATGGAGTGGTTCCGATTCATGGATGCCGGGGCTACTGATGATAACATTGTCTTTGCGTATCAGATCCTGGACGAGGCTCGTATTGATTTGGCCACTGAGGACCCGGTGTGGCCAACCCCTAAGGATTAGTTTCTTCTGTATGTTGTATCTCCTTTGTAACTTCTGGTGTTCTAAACCACCCTTTAATAATTATACGAAGGGACTGTTTATGGGAAATAAATTTCTTTACAAAGTTTAAACCGAGCCTAAAGTCACTTCTCAAGTTGCCTACATTCTCATTTTTGATTTTTCAAAAACACAATTCAAGTTGGGGCTCAGGTTTACGTAGTTCTTATCTATACATGTTATGCCTATTGATAATACTTCTTCAGTCGGTCTATGTTGACTGGTGAATGCAATAACTGTCCGTCTAAGTCAGCAAGTATAGCGGCACCCCCTATATCAATTTCTTTGACGATATATGGCCCTGTCCACTTCTGCCCGAACTTACCCCTTGGGTCTCTGGCTGGCTCTCGAATTTCTTTTAATACGATGTCATTCTCATTGATACCCCGAGTCTTCACTTTCTTGTTAAATGCTCGAGCGATTCTCTTCTGATACCCTTGGTGGTGGTATGCGGCTTTCAATCTCTTCTCATCTAGTAGGGCTAGCTCGTTATAACGTGCCTGGACCCACTCCAGTTCATTGACTTGTTTTTCTAGCATTACTCTGAGAGAGGGGACCTCTAACTCAACAGGGAGGACTGCTTCCATCCCGTATGTAAGAGAAAACGGGGTTGCCCCGGTGGAGACCCTCTCGGTGGTGCGGTATCCCCACAATGCATATGGTAATTTCTCTGGTCAGTCCCGGCAGGTGTCAGTCATTTTGCTTAGGATATTTTTCAGATTCTTGTTGGCGGCCTCAACTGCCCCATTGATTTGCGGTCTATATGGCGATGACCTGTGCCAGATAATACCGTATTCCTCCATGATAGAATTAACCTCTTTTTCGAAGTGAGTGCCGTTGTCCGAGATGATCTCGTGTGGGACCCCATACCGACAGATGATATTTCGTCTGATGAATCGGGCAACTTTTCTGGCGTCAAGAGTTTGGGAAGACTCAGCTTCCACCCATTTGGTGAAGTAGTCAATGGCCACTAGTATGAATTCATGGCCGTTGCGGGCTTTGGGTGAAATCTTCCCGATGATGTCAATTCCCCAAGTCGCGAAAGGCCAGGGAGCAGTCATGTTGTACAACTCTTTTGGTGGAAGTTTTTGAGATTTAGCATAGATTTGGCACTTGTGGCAACGGCGTACGTGATTAGCGCAGTTGTTCTGCAAGGTAGACCAGTAATAACCTTGTCTGATGATTTTGCGGGCAAGTGTATGGCCGCTCATGTGAGGTCCACAATCGCCCCCATGTATCTGATCCATCACTTTAACAGACTCTTCTTCAGTGAGACATTGGAGATGGGTCCCGTCGTAGTTCCTCTTATATAGCCTGCCGGCACAAATTATGAACCCTAATGCTAATCTCCTGAGTGTGACCCGCGTTCTCTTGTCTATTTGCTCGGGATACTGGTGATTTTTCAACAAGTTCCAGATATCATAAAACCAAGTGGTTGAGTCCCCTTCCTCTTCATTCTCTACCTCAAGGGCCATGCAGTGGGCTGGTCCTGATTTCTTTTGCACTGTAAGAGTTATTTCTTCCATCCCCTCCGGGATATCGATCATAGATGCCAGGGTTGCCAGTGCGTCAGCAAAACTGTTCTGTGACCTGGGGACATAGTAAAACTCCGCATGCTCAAACTTTCCTGCGATTTCCTCTAGTCGAGCGAGGTACGGGACTAATTTCTCATCTCTGATCTTCCATTCCTTCAGAACTTGGTGGACCACTAGTGCTGAATCTCCGTATACCTGTATTCTTTTTATACCCCTTTGGAGTGCGATCTCTAACCCGATTATGCAGGCTTCATATTCGGCCATGTTATTGGTGCAGAAGAAATCTAGACGATATGATACCAGGGAGTGAGTTTGGTCTGGAGAGACTAACAGGATGCCTATCCTGTTTCCGTTTCGGTTGGCGGCCCCGTTAAAGTACAATTTCAAGTCTTCATCGATCTCGACATTCATGATAGTTTCATCCGAGAATTTGGCTTATTCTAGCATGTCACCCAATATCGGATTGTGGGCCATGTAATCAGCTATGATCTTGCCTTTGACTGCCTTCTGGGTCATGTAGGTGATGTCGAATTCGGAGAGCAAAAATAACCATTTTGCCATACGGTTCGAGAGAGCTGGTTTCTCGAAGAGGTATTTCAACGGATCAATTCGTGATGCCAGGATGACCGGAAAAACCAGCATGTAGTGCCGTAATTTCTGTGTTACCCAGACGAGAGCGGTGAACGATTTCTCCAATGGCGGGTAGTTTATCTCGAATGGGGACAATTTCTTGCTGATGTAATAGATGACATGTTCTTTCCGTGTATCAGTCAGATGTTGGGCTAGCATGGCTCTTGCAGCTGAATTAATGACGGTCAGGTATAGAATTAGTGGTAGTCCGGTTTGTGGCGGGGTTAACACTGGGGGTTTGGAGAGGTAGTATTTTATTCTATCAAAAGCTTCCTGGCACTGATCGTCCCATTCTCCTGGTGAAGACTTCCTTAGGAGTTTGAAGATGGGTTCACAAGTTTGAGTGAGCTGAGAGATGAACATGCTGATGTACTGCAGAATACCCAAAAATCCCCGGACTTCTTTCTCGGTACGAAGCTCGGGCATGTCTCGGATAGCTCAAATTTTGGCAGGGTCTACCTCGATTCCCTTCTTACTGATGACATAGCCCAGGAGTTTTCCCTTGGTTACCCCGAACACACATTTCTGCGGATTGAGTCTCATCTGGTACTGGCGGAGGCGGTCAAAGAAGGCTCGCAAGGCTGGTACATGGCCTTCCCTCTCTTTTGACTTGATTATCATGTCGTCTACATACACCTCTACTTCTTTGTGAATCATGTCGTGGAAGATAGCTGTGGCTGCCCTCTGATGTGTTGCTCTGGCAATCTTCAGCTCGAATGGCATGACGGTGTAGCAGTATGTTCCCCACGGTGTGATGAATGCTATTTTCTCTTGGTGATCTAGGTGCATCTTGATCTGGTTATACCCGGCGAACCCGTCCATGAATGATTTTAAGGCATGATTACGGGTATTATCTACTGTCAAATCAATGTTGAGCAATGGGAAATCATCTTTTGGGCAAGCTTTATTGAGATCTCTGTAATCTACGCACATGCGGACTTTTCCATTTGCTTTTGGGATAGGTACAATGTTGGCTAACCATGAAGGGTACTCGATCACCCGCAAGAACCCCACACTCAGTTGTTTCATCACTTTCTCTTTTACTTTCAGGGACCATTTTGGCGTAAGTTTTCTCAACTTCTGCTTGACGGGCTTAAATTCCGGCTTGGTGTGTATCTCATGCATGACTATCTGGCTGTTCAATCCTGGCATATCTGTATAAGACCAGGCGAAGACGTCTACGTACTCTTTCAGAGTTTATGTGAATTCTTCTCTTTCTGTCTCACTTAGACTTGCCCCAATGCGAACCTCTTTTCTTTCCTCTTCTGTCCCGAGGTTAATCACAAGAGTGTCTCCCTCCTCGCTCTGTATACGTTGCTCCTCCCGTTCAGGGTGTTCGTTTAGTCTTTCCAATTCCATATAAGCAATTACAGAATTAAAATTAACAGGATAACGCAAAATAGAGTCTTCTTCATTGATAATGGTGTTTACAGGTACAAGTTTAAAAAGTAAATCTAGGAATGACTCCTCCTTAGCCTTTCCCTCACTCTTACCTCTCACCCTTACAATTTCCCTCTTTCCCCCTCTTCCTTGTTAGTCCAGATCAACGTGTATCAAGTGTATAGGGTCGTCTCTTAGCTCGTTATCCCCCAGAGCCATGATGTCGAAGAGATCTCCGATCATTTCCTCCTCCTCATCTTTCTCGTCTTCATTTTCTTCCTTCGGCCCGATTGTCAACTTGGTAGAGAAGCTGTGTATGACGTTTTCCTTGATATAAAGGTCCTCTTCATAGAAGATTTCCCATCCTGGAAGGTTCTCTCCGTCGCTGTTTCTCCAAGGCTCTTGAAAGCCGCAAAAGGGGAAGTCCTCTCCTTCTTTGACGAAAAACCCATTCAGAGAGCTAAAACTCGGATATTGATGCCCTCGGCTCCTTCTTTCTTGGTCGTCCTCTTCGGTGTGTTGGTACCCCAACCCTTCTTTTTCGTGCCTCGTCACTGGTTCTAGGGCTTGGAGTAACCCCGGTTGCCCCATTCCTAGACTGGCTCCAGGTAAATATTTCATCATTCTCAGCATATTTGTGATCTTGGTACTGAGACCGGGAATATTGTCAGGGGGTAGATACTCGATTCTCTGGGTGGTGAGAGCTTGTACTTGAGGCTCGTAAGAAAAGCCTCCCAACTGTATGCTTTGGCTCCCGATGCCCAAAACAGGTAATTCTAGATCTATCAAGGTCCTCTCGGGATCTCCTTGGATGGTGATTATATTTCCTTTGAACGGTATCTTGATCTTTTGGTGTAAGGAGGAGGGGAGTGCTCCTATGTCGTGTAGCCATGCTCTTCCCAATAGGAGGTTAAAACTGGAGGGAATGTCTATGATTTGAAAGTCGGCCGAAAAGTTTTCGGGACCGGCCATGAGATCTAGCTTTAGGGAACCCAGAACGGCCCTTCTGGTGTTATCATAGGCTCTAACGGTCACAACTGACGGGGAAAGTTCTGAGTCTAACATACCCAGGCATCTGGCGGTTTTCAGGGGGCATACATTTATGGTTGACCCATTGTCGATGAGGACCTGTGGTAGGATTTTTTCTCGGGTCTGGATGGTGATATGGAGGGCCAGGTTGTGTTTTCTTCCCAACGGAGATAAGTCTTCATCTGAAAATGATAGACTTCTTTGGACTGTAAGTGACCCGATCATGTTTGGCAGTTGCTCTGGTGTGGAATCTGGTGATATGACGGCCTCGTCTAGAAGTTTGATGAAGGCTGTCCTGTGGGGTTTGGAGGCAACCAAGAGGCCCCAAATGGTGATGTGTGCTTGAGTTTTCTTCAACTGTTCCAGTACTCGATCTTCTCCTATGTCCTTAGGAAATGGTGATTTCTCGATATCCATCAATGGTGGCTGGTATACCCTTCCTGAACGGGTAATTTGTTATATCCAAAGGGATGTTGGGTCTGATCTCTCTGAGATTTCTAAAGACTCTGGCTCTGCCGACCAACTGAAAGTCCCGGGGGAGGTTTCTGTCATACAGATTGTCTCCTTAGAGGGGCCTCGGGATTTCCATGGCCGATTCTTCTTTTCCTGGGTCCACCCTATCCCAGATTTTTCGGGATTGGTTTTGATTGTAAGTGGCTGTGAGATCCCTTGATTTGCCTTTCCTAAACCCTTCCCGAGTAGGAAGTTCATTTTAGCCATCCATTGGTCGATTATTGGATTGAGGCCTGGCACCACTTGAGCCTTTACTAACAGTACAACGAGTCCCTTGCAGGCTGGGTCATCTCGAATGAGTCCTACGGGGTCAAAGCTTTCTTCATCAGTAGTCAAGGCGTTAATTCCCGCAGGTAGAGCGTGGTTAGGAAGGGGATTGTTGGTAACATTGGGCCCGCCGGGTGCGGGGATGGTTCCGGCTTCAATGAGGTCCTGGATACGATGGCGAAGAGCCAAGCAGCGTTCCGTGTCATGGCCCGCTGCTTGATGGTATGCACAGTTCTCATTCATTCTCCATGTGCTGGGAATAGGGTTTGGTGGGGGGCACGGGTTGAGTGGAGTGATCAGTCTGGCCTTTCAGAGTAGTTTCAAGCTTTTCACCAGGGTAGTGGGGAGGTAGAAGTTTCTCCTTCTCTTGGCCTCAGTGCTCGAAGGGTCTCCTTGTGTGGGCCAACTCATCTGAGGGGCTGGTTGTGACTGTTGAAAAGGATTTTGTTGGTAGGGGTATGAGCTTAGTTGGTTTACGGCTAGAGTGGCTGTCTTCCTCCCAGTGTACGAGGTTTTCTTGGTATCAGTCTCTGCTTTCTTGGCCAATTCTTCCTCTACTTGCTACCCCATACTCAACAGGGCTCTAAAGTGTAGGAATACATGTTTTCCCATGCAACTAGTACAGCTTGAGTGAAATTCTTCTGTATGATCTCCAGCTGTTCTTCTTCATCGGGTCGTTTGGACATTTGGGAGGCCATCTCTCTCCAGCGTGTGACGAAATCGCTGAAGCATTCTTTCTCGCCTTGTTTAGCCAATTCCAGGTGTTTATGGGTGTAGACACCCCGATCCGTGACCACCGCAAGAACCCTAACGACCTCCGAGAACTACTATTTTGGGTCCGGGACCCACCCGAGGACCCGGTACTACACTAGGAGGGTTTGTCGCCCGACAAACTTGTTCTTCAGAGAGATTGTCGCACGACATATCACATTGTCGCGCGACAATCCCTGATATGTCGCGCGACAATTCCACTATGTCGCACGACATTCCCCCTCTGCACCAGACCAACCACTTTCTGACACATCAATCTGTCAGAACCATCACTTCAGCCGTTTGTCGCGCGACATTCCCGTATGTCGCGCGACATATCACAATGTCGCGCGACATTCTCCTTTTTTAAGGAAATGTCGCGCGACAATCTCTCCCGAGCAGTATAAATAGGCCAACACCCCCAAGGGTTCAAGGGGCAGCAATGGGAATCTGAGAATTTGGAGCTTTAGATTTGATTTTTATCAAGCACTTTTCTACTATTATCTTATTTCTGAAGAATTATCGAATCTATCCTCGACACTCGACGTGTCCCGTCTCCGGAATCGATTTCTCGGAAATATCTAAAGAAAGAGAAGATTATTATCGCCGGAGATCCCTCTGCCGTATTATATTTTCTTTCTTATTATTATTCTCGTCGGGAAGGTAAAGAAAGTCCCTTCTAGTATTTAAGATTAGATATCTGTGTACTTGTTTTACTTCTGTTATTCTGTCCACATTTTATTTGAATAAACTTATTGTCAAGTTACCAATAGTCTACCGTTTTCAAAACAAAAGACCCTGATAAAACTACTTTCAAAACCAGAAGAGTAAGTACATTATCGTCCGGATAAACCCTGTTTTCAAACCCCGGACCGATAAAGACTTATCTAGGAATTAAAATCCACATGTCTTGTCTTTTCCATAGACTGCGACGTGTCTGATAAACTCTCCTCAAAGAGTTCATATTCCATATTGAATTAGTCCCGACATAAAGATCCGAACCTTTTTCAAAATAATCACAACTCGAGAAAACCGTCATTATCTGAGGAAATAATACGGAATACTCTTTCAAAAATAAAAGGTTTTTGTCATTTGTCATTACATCATTTTAAATATAAAAACATCGGATCTCGGAACACAAAGGTTTTCATTCCTTTCCCCGTTTTCCCAAATTAGGGTTTTTTTTTTTTAGAAAGTAGTAGACTGTCGGTAAAAGCATCCAAGTTTTTCAACATAGAATAAACATATAAGACCACTAGAGACCGAAAGGGCGGAATGGGTGCTTAACACCTTCCCAAACCGTAATATAGTTTCCGAACCCTATAAGAATCCCGGTTTCGCAGACAAACGTGTAAAGAAAGGCTTGTCTATAGCCTTTCCTCTTACACGACCTTTTTTGTCCGTTTTCTCGTAAAACGTACTGGCGACTCTGAATGAACCCCCTTGCATCTAGAAATAGAACGTAGGGACACTTGATATGAATCAACGAAAACGCTCCAGCAAATGGAACGACGGAATCAGTTCCGACGTCCCATGACCCCCACCACCAACGGGGACGAGACCCGGGGGCCGCATTTGCGGATTCTCACAGTGGCGACTCTGCTGGGGACACCATTAGAAAACTAGACTCTTATATGTGGACCTTTGTTTATCTGTTGAAAAACTTGCTTTTACTGCTTTCCCTACTCATGTTAATTGATTGAGAAGAAACCTTTTTCTAAAAAATGGGAGTTTTTTCGAAAAGACGTAATAAAGATAATGATATTTGTGAAACCAACCTTTCGAACTTTACACGCACTATCACAAATCATGCATTGGTTCTACGAGTGTGAATTTACCCCAAACCCTCGGAAGTATTATAAGTGAGTAGGGAGTTGGCTTGCTTGGGCCAACATAAACCGAAAGCATTTACTTCCACTCTCCTTGGCCAAGTACGCCCCCGAGGTATATCGAGTGACGAGAACACTCACGTACCCGGGAAGTATATCAAAAGATTCTTGCACGTACCCGCCCTTGGGGTATATCGCAAGGTCTTGCCAAAAAGGAGGGAGCCTGAAGCCTTAACCATTCGAACACCTGCGCTGCATCTAAGATTGAGTCAGTTAAAACACTTGTCAAACAGCCATAGAGGATGTACCACTTTACGGCTTACTTTTCGACACCCTTTTTAAAATTTGAGGCTCTTCTCGGCAATTTTTAGTGGTTCTTTTGGCAAAAATCGAGTCGCATCACAGTCTTCCTTCATCTTCGCCACGTGATTTTCGTCTACAGTCGTGAAGCAACAACAGACTGGAAGGTTGGGCTGGCCGTGATCACACCGGAAGACTAGTAAGACCAAGCACACCTGAAATGGCCGATGAACGCGAGAATCGAGAGACAGATCAGAGCCGAGCCGAGGCATCATCAGCTCAGCCAACCCTAGCCGAAATGCACCGTTTACTCATGACCGTCAGCAGGGATCTGGCAAATCTCACGAACGAGCAACAGGGTACCCGAATCCGAATAGAAGAATTGTCAGCCGAACGAACTGCACCACCGGGGTTTGATCGACTACCACCGAATCGTGATCCGAACCAAGGACAGTCTTCACAAGTACTTCCCCCAATCCAAGGAACTAATCCACCCCAAACGGGCCCCAACATGGCCGGTCCCGTTCAAACCGACCCCAACAATCAGAACCAATGGGCCCCGGATTCAGGCCCCACATACCAACAACAAGAGCCACCCATCGTCTGGCCACAACCTCAGCAAGGCCTCGATCCCCAATATCAACCATGGCCACAAGTCCCCCCCAAGACCTATTCCACCAGCCCCAATAGCCCCTCCCAATGAGTACCCAGACATCAACCGACTCCGGGCAGCATACGCAGAATCGATGATAGCCCGGGAACAGCCCGATGAGGTGTCAAGAGAGAGCGAAGAAATGAAGAAATTGAAAGAGCAGATGAAGGTTCTGCAAAGAGGTGTCTCTCTGATGAAAGGGGTAGACGAGATCACAGACATGAACGCCTTTTCCCTCTACCCAGAAGCCAGACTACCTCAAGGATTTAAGCTCCCCTCTATCACCAAATTCACTGGTACTACACCCCCCAAAACCCATCTCCAATCTTACATCAGATCCATGCAAGTGTCCGGCTGTGGAGAGCCGGAGCTGGCTCAGGCTTTTCACATGACTCTCACGGGGGCAGCCCTGAGATGGTTCTTTGACCTAGAGAAACACCACACGAAAACTTGGGGGGATATCGTCAAAGAATTCATGACCAAGTACGGGTCCAACGAGAATTTGGAAATTACCCGTAAACACCTGGAAATGGCCAAGCAAGGCGAGAAAGAAAGCTTCAGCGACTTTGTCACCCGCTGGAGGGAAATGGCATCCCAAATGTCCAAACGGCCCGACGAAGAAGAGCAGTTAGAAATCATACAGAAGAATTTTACTCCAGCTGTATTGAACTGCATGGGAAAGCATGTATTCCCACACTTCAGAGCCCTGTTGAGTATGGGGTCACAGGTAGAGGAAGAATTGACCAGAAAGGCAGACACGGATACCAAGAAGGCCTCTTACACTGGAAGAAAGACGGCCACTCCAGCCGTAAACCAACTAAGCTCGTACCCATATCAACAAAACCCATTTCAGCAGTCACCGCAAGTCCCCCAATGAGTTGGCCTACGCAGGGAGACTCTTCAAACACCGAGGTCAAGAAAAGGAGAAATTTCTGCACCCTCCCCACTACTCTGGTCAAAAGCCTGGAACTACTCCAAAAGGCCGGACTAGTCACCCCACTCAACCCACGCCCTCCACCAAATCCTATCCCCAACACTTGGAGAATGAATGAGAACTGTGCGTACCATCAGGCGGCAGGCCATGACACGGAACGTTGTTTAGCTCTCCGCCATCGTATCCAGGACCTCATTGAAGCCGGAACCATCCCCGCACCCGGCGGGCCCAATGTTACCAACAACCCCCTCCCCAATCATGCTCCACCTGCAGGAATTAACGCCTTAACCACTGACGAAGGCTTCGATCCTGTAGGACGCATTCGGGACGATCCAGCCTATAAGGCACCCGTTATGCTATCGGCAAAAGCACAAGTTGCCCCAGGCCTCAACCCAATAATTGACCAATGGATGGCCAAGATGAACTTCCTACCTGGGCAGGGCTTAGGAAAGACAAATCAGGGGATCTCGCAACCACTCACCATCAAAACCAATCCTGGGAAAGCTGGGATAGGATGGACCCAGGACAAGAAAAAACAACCATGGAAACCCCGCCCCCCTCATAAGGAGACAATCTGTATGACAGAAACCTCCCCCGGGACTTTTAGTTGGTCGGCAGAACCAGAGTCGTCAGAAACTTCAGAGGGATCAGACCCAACATCCCTTTGGATACAACAGATTACCCGCTCAGGAAAGGTATACCATCCACCACCGATGGATGCCGAAAAATCACCGCCTCCAAAAGAAGTAGGAGAAGACCGAGTACTGGAACAGTTGAAGAAAACCCAGGCACACATCACCATTTGGGGCCTCTTGGTTGCCTCCAAACCTCACAGGACCGCTTTCATTAAACTCCTGGATGAGGCTGTCATATCGCCGGACTCCACGCCCGAACAACTGCCAAACATGATCGGGTCACTCACAGTCCAAAGAAGTCTGTCATTTTCAGATGAAGACTTGTCTCCGTTGGGGAGAAAACACAGCCTGGCTCTCCATATCACCGTCCGAACCCGAGGGAAGATCTTGCCACAAGTTCTCATCGACAATGGGTCGACCATAAATGTCTGCCCCCTAAAGACTGCCAGATGCTTGGGTATCTCAGATTCAGAGCTCTCACCATCCGCTGTAACCGTCAGGGCCTATGATAATACCAGGAGGGCCGTTCTGGGGTCTCTGAAACTTGATCTCATGGTTGGTCCCGGAAGCTTCCCGGCCGACTTTCAAATCATAGACATTCCTTCCAGTTTTAACCTACTGTTGGGAAGAGCATGGCTACACGACATAGGAGCACTCCCCTCCTCCTTGCACCAAAAGATCAAGATACCGTTTGAAGGGAACATAATTACCATCCAAGGAGATCCTGAAAGGACCTTGGCGGATATGGAGTTACCAGTTTTGGGAATCGGGAGCCAGAGCATACAGTTAGGAGGCTTTTCTTACGAGCCTCAAGTGCAAACTCTTAGCACCCAGACAATCAGGTATCTTCCCCCTGACAATATCCCCGGTCTCAGCACCAAGATTACAAATATGTTGAGAATGATGAAATACTTGCCTGGAGCCGGTCTGGGAATGGGACAACCAGGACTACTTCAAGCATTGGAACCAGTAGCAAGGTACGAGAGGGAAGGTTTGGGGTACCAACACACTGAAGAGGACGATCAACAAAAAAGGGGTCGAGGGCATCAGTATCCGAGTTTCAGCTCTCTGAACGGGTTCTTTGTCAAAGAAGGAGAGGACTTCCCCTTTTGCGGCTTCCAGGAGCCTTGGAGAAACAGCGACGGAGAGAACCTTCCTGGGTGGGAAATCTTCTATGAAGAGGACCTATATATCAAAGAAAACACCGTACACAGCTTCGCTACCAAGTTGACAATCGGGCCGAAGGAAGAAAGTGAAGACATGAAAGGCGAAGAGGAAGAAATGATCGGAGATCTCTTCGACATCATGGCTCTGGGAGATGATGAGCCAGGAGACGACCCTGTACACTTGATATACGCTGATCCAGACTACCAAGGGGAAAGGGAAAAGAGCGAAATTGTAAGGGTGAGAGATAAGAGTGAGGATAAGGATAGGAAGGAGTCACTCCTAAATGAACTTTTTAAACTTGTACCTGTAAATACTAGTATCAATAAAGAAGAGTCTATTTTGCGTTATCCTGTTATTTTTAATTCTGTAATTGCTTATATGGAATTGGAAAGAATGAACGAACACCCTGAACGGGAGGAGCAACGTATACAAAGCGAGGAAGGAGACACTCTTGTGATTAACCTCGGAACAGAGGAGGAAAGAAAAGAGGTCCGCATTGGGGCAAGCCTAAGTGGGACAGAGAGAGAAGAATTCACACAAACTCTGAAAGAGTATGTGGATGTCTTCGCCTGGTCTTATGCAGATATGCCGGGTTTGAACAGTCAGATAGTCATGCACGAAATACACACCAATCCAGAACTTAGGCCCGTCAAACAGAAGCTGAGGAAACTTACGCCAGAATGGTCCTTGAAAGTGAAAGAAGAAGTAATGAAACAACTGAGTGTGGGATTCTTACGGGTGATCGAGTACCCCTCGTGGTTAGCCAACATCGTGCCTGTTCCAAAGGCTAATGGGAAAGTCCGCATGTGTGTGGATTACCGGGATCTCAATAAAGCTTGTCCAAAGGACGATTTTCCATTGCCCAACATCGATTTGATAGTAGATAATACTGCCAACCACGCCCTGAAGTCATTTGTGGATGGTTTTGCCGGATATAACCAGATCAAGATGCACCCGGATCACCAGGAGAAAACAACATTTATCACACCGTGGGGAACATACTGCTACACCGTTATGCCGTTTGGGCTGAAGAACGCCGGGGCAACATATCAGAGGGCAGCTACGGCTATCTTTCACGACATGATTCACAAAGAAGTAGAGGTGTATGTAGACGACATGATAATCAAGTCAAAAGAGAGGGAAGGCCACGTACCAGCCTTGCGAGCCTTCTTTGATCGGCTCCGCCAGTATCAGATGAGACTCAACCCGCAGAAATGTGTGTTCGGGGTAACCAAAGGAAAACTCCTGGGATATGTCGTCAGTAAGAAAGGAATCGAGGTGGACCCCGCTAAAGTTCAAGCTATCCAAGACATGCCCGAGCCTCGTACCGAGAGAGAAATCCGGGGTTTTTTGGGTAATCTGCAGTACATCAGTAGGTTTATCTCTCAGCTCACTCAAAAGTGCGAACCCATCTTCAAACTCCTGAGGAAGTCTTCAACAGGAGAATGGAACGATCAATGCCAGGAGGCTTTTGACAAAATCAAAGATTACCTCTCCAAGCCCCCAGTGTTAGCCCCGCCTCAGACCGGACTACCACTAATTCTATACCTAACCGTCACTGATTCAGCCGCGGGAGCAATGCTAGCCCAACACCTCACCGATACCCGGAAGGAGCAGGCCATCTATTTCCTCAGCAAAAAGCTATCCCCATTTGAGATAAACTACACACCATTGGAAAAATCGTGTACCGCTCTCGTCTGGGTAACACAGAAACTACGGCACTACATGCTAGTTTTTCCAGTCATCCTGGCATCACGGATTGATCCGTTGAAATACCTCTTCGAGAAACCGGCTCTCTCGAATCGAATGGCAAAATGGTTATTTCTACTCTCCGAATTCGACATCACCTACATGACCCAGAAGGCAGTCAAAGGCAAGATCATAGCTGATTACCTGGCCCACAATCCGATATTGGGAGACATGATAGAAGAAGCCGAATTCCCGGACGAAACCATCATGAACGTCGAGATCAATGAAGACTGGAGGTTGTACTTTGACGGAGCCGCCAATCGGAACGGAAACGGGATAGGCATCCTGTTAGTCTCTCCAGACCAAACTCACTCCCCGGTATCATATCGACTGGACTTCTTCTGCACCAACAATATGGCCGAATATGAAGCCTGCATACTCGGGTTAGAGATCGCTCTTCAAAGGGGTATAAAGAGAATACAGGTATACGGAGATTCAGCACTAGTGGTCCATCAAGTTCTGAAGGAATGGAAGATCAGAGATGAGAAATTAGTCCCTTACCTCGCCCGACTAGAAGAAGTCGCAGGAAGGTTCGAGCGTGTGGAGTTTTACTATATCCCCAGGTCCCAGAACAGTTTTGCTGACGCATTGGCAACCCTGGCATCTATGATCAATATTCCGGAGGGGATGGAAGAAATAACCCTCACGGTACAAAAGAAATCAGGACCCGCCCACTGCATGACCCTTGAGGTGGAAATTGAAAAAGACGGTGACTCAACCGTTTGGTTTTATGATATCTGGAACCTGCTGAAGAACCATCAGTATCCCGAGAAAGCAGACAAGAGAACGCGGGTCACACTCAGGAGACTAGCATCAGGATTCATACTCTGTGCCGGAAGATTGTATAAAAGGAACTACGACGGGACTCATCTTCAATGTCTCACCGAAGAAGAATCGGTTAGAATGATGGATCAGATACATGGGGGCGATTGCGGACCTCATATGAGCGGGCATACGCTTGCCCGCAAGATCATCAGGCAAGGGTATTTCTGGTCTACCCTACAAACTGACTGCGCTGATCATGTACGCCGTTGTCACAAATGCCAAATTTATGCTAAGTCCCAGAAGCTTCCTCCAAAAGAGTTGTACAACATGACTGCTCCCTGGCCTTTTTCAGCCTGGGGAATTGACGTCATTGGGAAAGTCTCACCCAAAGCCAGCAACGGCCATGAATTCATACTAGTAGCCATCGACTACTTCACCAAATGGGTGGAAGCCGAATCTTACCAAACCCTGGATGCCAGGAAAGTTGCCCGATTCATCAAAAGGAATATTGTCTGCCGATATGGGGTCCCACACGAGATCATCTCAGATAACGGCACCCACTTCGAAGGAGAAGCTAATACAGTCATGGAGGAATACGGTATCACCCGACACAAATCTTCGCCATATAGACCGCAAACCAATGGGGCAGTTGAAGCCGCCAACAAGAATTTGAAGAATATCCTAAGCAAGATGACCGACACCTGCCGGGACTGGCCGGAGAAATTACCATATGCATTGTGGGGATACCGCACCACCGAAAGGGTCTCTACCGGGGCAACCCCGTTCTCGCTTACATACGGGATGGAGGCAGTCCTCCCTGTCGAGTTAGAGGTCCCTTCCCTCAGAGTAATGCTAGAGAATCAGGTCAATGAACTGGAGTGGGTCCAGGCACGTTATAACGAGCTAGCCTTACTAGACGAAAAAAGATTGAAAGCCGCATACCACCATCAAGGGTATCAGAAGAGAATCGCTCGAGCATTTAACCAGAGAGTGAGGACTCGGGGTATCAATGAAAATGACATCGTGTTGAAAGAAATTCGAGAGCCAGCCAGAGATCCGAGGGGAAAGTTCGGGCAGAAGTGGACAGGGCCGTATATCGTCAAAGAAATCAATACAGGAGGCGCCGCTATACTCACTGACCTAGACGGGCAGTTACTACATTCACCAGTCAACATGGACCGACTGAAGAAGTATTATCAATAAGCACGACGTGTATAAGAACTACGTAAACCTGAGCCCCAACTCGAATATCGTATTTTCTGGAAAAATCAAAAAGGGGGGAACGTAGGCAACCTGAGAAGTGACTTCAGGCCCGGTTTAAAGCTTTGTAAAGAAATTTATTTCTCATAAAAAGTCCCTTCATATATTATTAAAGAGGTGGTTCAGAACACCAAGAGTTACAAAGGAAGTACAGCATACAAAGAAGAAACTAATCCCTAGGGGTTGGCCACACTGGGTCCTCAGCGGCCAAATCAATTCGAGCCTCATCCAAAATCTGGTACGCAAAGACAATGCCATCCTCTGTAGGCTCAGAATCCATGAATCGGAACCACTCCATTTGAAAGGGGTCATCAATCAGCTCTCCTTCTAGAGATTGCCAGCAAGAGCGGATAATGTCAGCCCGGAGAGGCCTGGAAATACCAAAACGAGCATAGTTAAACTGACGAGTCAGTCGAGCACGCCACATCCTCTCTACCGATAAAGAAACATGTGGGGTCACAAATTTAGACTCAGAAGAGAAGTTGTTCAGACCAAGGGGAACCTCCTGAGGAATGTTAAACTGTCGAAGAAGACGCCCAGGGAGATAAAAGGAAGTAAACCAGAGCCCGCGGAGCCGAACGTAGTTCTGACCCCCAGTACTAAGTACCATCTTCCTCAGCTTCCACCAAGGAATGTTCCACCGGATAGCCCGAAAGTTCTCCGAAAACCACACCGTCCAATCAGAGGAAGACATGGTCAAAGCACCAAAGAGAGGCCGATGGAAGAAATGGGTCGGATTGTCGAGCCGAACTCCGCTGAAACCCACCGATCGAAAGCGCTCTAGCAGCCACATGTATAGCAGACGCGGGCTCCCCCGAAAGAAGGGCGAGGCCCCCCGTTGAACATCATCAAGACCATTCAGGGTCTCTGCAAGAATGATCGGCACTATAGACTCCCCATTTCTAGCCTGGTAAATCAGACTCAAGATAGTCGGATCAACACGGGAAGAACCCGTCACCAGCAGCATATCAGAAACCAGGCAAATCAGGGCCGCTGCAGTACGCCCCACGCCGTAAGAGGCCCTATCTTCATAACGATGAAAGAACCTCACCATTTTGTGGAGGTCAAGGAGCCCGTCGACAATGAAACCATCGCAGGCCGCTTGGGGAATGGCTAACAGAGCAATTAGCATGTCGCGGGGACCGATTCCTTCTATAGGAACTGCCATCGGGAGACGAACGTCAGAACGTAACAGCCAGGAGAACTCCTCATAGGTTGGGCAGAGCTCATCTAGTCCAAAACGGAAGAGATGGTCCGCAGGACTCCAGAAATACAAAGCACCTAACAGAAAGGAGAAATCTACAGGACGATGGCACCAGCCCGCCAAAGGACTGAATGCACCAAAGTTCAAACCATTTTCAGAAGATATCAAAGCATCTCGAGCTTTAACATAAGAAAAATCAGAGTTGGTACGGTAGGAAGACATTTTGGAGAGGTGTGGGGATGAAGGAAGGAAGATGGGGGTATTTATAGCAAAAAAGAGGGTCCTGTACCTGTTTGTCGCGCGACAACCCCATTTTCAGGGGAAGTGTCGCGCGACAAACCCATGACCAGGAGGGATTGTCGCGCGACAAACCCATCTGGGGGCACCCTACTTTTTTCTTATACATAATGGTCATCTTTTGCCAAAAGAATCACTTCTGGATGCTTTTCTGTTCTCACTTTGTTCTTTTTTGCAGGAAACATAAGTATCACTACACTAGAAGGTACGACTTTTAAATTACCGACTCTTATATATATATGTATATATCTTGCACAGACAGATAATAAAAGTATAAATCAAACACAGATAAAGATATTTTATAAAACCAATAAAAGAACAGTTTTAAATATCTGTCTAAGCACATCTGTCCAAAACTAACAACTTAGTGCAGAAAGGGAAAACTAATCTACTCGGGCGCGTTTCGACACGCTCCCACTATCTCCCGAGCCCTCCTCAGGGGTAAGATCAACAACTGGGACGCCGGGAACAGGAGGAACTGCCGCCTGAGAAGGCCCCGTGGACTGAACCGGTGCCGTAGGACGGATCACCGACGATCGGGAACGCCTGGAAGTCCGACTACTGCTCCTCCGAGAATCCGTCCGGGCATGGGAGGAAGTCAGGGGGTCGTCCGACCGTAAAGAGATGTCGATAGCCCTCTGATAGTCACGCATGTAGGCTGGAGGGTCTCGACCGACGTACTGGAGCAGGTTCCAGCTGTAGAAATACTGGGCATACCAAGCCCGAAGATCTGCCACCCGTACACCCACTCTCTGTAAAAAAGACATACAAAAAGAGGAGAATCAGCACAGTCAAAATAAATAGATATAAACATGAAAGTATCAGGAGAAGTTGAAGAAGATACCTCATCATCAGAGCGACCACCCAAGAAATCAAAAGTATCCTCGGGAAGAGGATACTCCGGGACAGAATATCGACATAGGCCCGCGCCGACATAAGAAATATCTCTGGGGAGTGGAGGTAGGTCTACCCACGAAATAGATGACCCTGCACGAGTAGCTGCAGAAGAAGACCCTCCCTCCTCACGAATGGGGAACAAGGGTGGACGAGAGGATGAGCCGCCAAAGCCCGGAGATCGGGCGGGAGGCCCCATGACAGTCGTCGGTAGAGGGGTCAACGTAGCATATGTTCGGACCCCCGGAGGATCCACCATGGCCGTCGCCCCCAAAGGAGGTACTCCACTAGAAGGAGTAGTCGCCGCCGCGGGAGGAGTCCGCCCAAACTGATCAAAATCTGCCCCAAGGTCCGCGGGCTCCCAGGACCTCTCAGAAAATCCCGCTCTCCCCTCAGCAGCCTCAGCAGCAGCAAAAAGGCCCCCCGGAGACACGGAAGGGCCGGTGGGAAACTCGAAGCCCTCAGCGCGCTGCTCCCCCGCAGGTGTCGCCTGAGGTGGCGGCTCCGGAACCGCTGTCGCATCGCCTCCCTCTCCCTCTGGCCGATCACCGCCCTCAGCCGCAGCGGGAACATCCCTCTCCCTCAGGATCCTCATCCTCAGAATCCGGAATGTTGTCCCTCTGATCAGGGACAGGTGGCAAATGACCCGGGACCGCCCTAGCTAAATGAGTCTGTCCCCGTATGTAATGGGGATCACCTCCCAAAGTCTGGTATCTCTCGTAGAAGACCCGTCCCCGAGTCCCCTTCGGCTCCCTCATCAGGTAACGGGCAGCAAAAACAGCGTAGTCTCCCTCCTCGACGAACGTCTGGAAACCGAGTCCGTCGACTAAAGCCTGCACCATCACCTGATCAATCTCACCCGTCCGCCTCATCAGAACAGGAGGGAACAAAGGGACACGAGGCCACTGGGACGGCGTATGCTGACGGATGACCCTCTCGCCCAAGTAGAAGAGAAGGCCGTACTCATCCCGGATAAGCCGCCTGGTCCTCGAGGCGGTCAGAGCACGGCCATACCCATAATGATGACCCAGATCACCCCAAGGGGCCCACTCAATCTGAAAAGAGAATAAGATTTTATTTCAATATTTTATATATTCTACTCTATCTGACTATTGAAAAGCAAGAAACTAAAAATATTTTACCTGCTCCTCCCGCAGATCATGAACAGCAGCAGCTCCGGTCTCCCGAGTCCGGTATACATAGGGAGCCCTATAGTTCCCCGCGATGAATCGGCGGAGAAAAGGGAACTGGTCCTCGTTCTCAACGAGGAGATCCACCTGGGCGCGACCCAGACGGGTATAAGCTACAAACCAGCTCTGAAAAGGAAAGATAGAAGAAATCAGCAATGATCAACAAGTAATGAGCAAAGAACTGAAGCAAAGACAGAAAGACTAAAAAATGTACCTCCCACAGCAAAGAAAAGCCCTTGAGGTTCAGGGCTAAATGACGAGAGACCTGGTCCATGGCATCGTAAAGGACTGCAAGAATAAAGCCTCCCCAGTCGTAGTCAAACAGGAGGCTGAAGTCCCGAAGATAGGGCAACCACCAAAGATGAGCCGTGTCCCCACCACGAGCCTCGAATAGATCATGAAGTGTCAGTAGAAGGAGGACGCGGGCATACTGGCGCGCCTCCTGACGGGTCATAGGAACCCCTGAAGCAGCTAGTCGAGCCCTCTCTGTGGCTAACCGCGTAACCAAGACGCCCCGAGGAATCGTGTCGCCGGAACTCCGTCGCTCCGGAAACCATCCTAATGAACTAACAATGCCCTCGGCTGTCAGACGCAAGGGGACGTCGATCTGGATGGGGACCCCACCTGAAGGGATCCCGGTCAAAGCAAACAAATCGAGGGGGGTCATCGTCATCTCCCCCCAGCTCCAGTGAAAGGTATGGGTGGTGTCCCACCAGTGGCAAGCCAGAGCCGATACTAAAACTGTCGCCCTAGATACTCGCTCTGGGAGGGCGTCGAAGAGGGAGCCAAAAGGAGTCGCGAGAATCAACTCCTGGACAGGGGCCGGTGCCCGTCGCCACTCCGAAGATATAGCGTTGGGGGAACCCCAACTGCGGCCAACCCACTGCAGACAAAGGAACGAGTATGGGGTTATGAGGGTACTTCGGTATAATTATGAGAGTTATAGGGGTTATAAGGGTAAATTATGTAATTTCCAAAACCTGAGGGTACTTTGGTGCAATTATGAGAGTTATGGGGTTATAAGGGTAAATTATGTAATTTTCCAAAACCTGAGGGTACTTTGGTGTAATTATGAGAGTTATAGGGGTTATAAGGGTAAATTATGTAATTTCCAAAACCTGAGGGTACTTTGGTGTAATTATGAGAGTTATAGGGGTTATAAGGGTAAATTATGTAAGTTCCAAAACCTGAGGGTACTTTGGTGTAATTATGAGAGTTATAAGGGTTATAAGGGTAAATTATGTAATTTCCAAAACCTGAGGGTACTTTGGTGCAATTATGAGAGTTATAAGGGTTATAAGGGTAAATTATGTAATTTCCAAAACCTGAGGGTACTTTGGTGCAATTATGAGAGTTATGGGGTTATAAGGGTAAATTATGTAATTTTCCAAAACCTGAGGGTACTTTGGTGTAATTATGAGAGTTATATGGGTTATAAGGGTAAATTATGTAATTTCCAAAACCTGAGGGTACTTTGGTGTAATTATGAGAGTTATAGGGTTATAAGGGTAAATTATGTAATTTCCAAAACCTGAGGGTACTTTGGTGTAATTATAAGAGTTATAGGGTTATAAGGGTAAATTATGTAATTCCAAAACCTGAGGGCTGTTTGGTGTAATTATGAGAGTTATAAGGGTTATAAGGGTAAATTATGTAATTTTCAAAACCTGAGGGTACTTTGGTGTAATTATGAGAGTTATAGAGTTATGGGGTACATTATGTAATTTTCTAAACTAAGAGGTATCACAGGTAAAAGTATGTGTTCGCTAAAAATCGGGCGTTATTCCTAGTCAGACATGCATACTAACATTATCTAAAACGAATACAGGAAACGACAAGAAGCAGAACAAATAAATGCACGAAAGAAGACATACCAGAGATCGACGACGAATCTCGTGAGAAACGGGCTCCATCAAAAGCCACGGACGTCCGGGACCGGAGCAGCTCGGATAGCATCCCGATAGACCACCGCCCGACCGCGGTCTATCCCATCCTCATCATACCAGTCCAAGTCCGCCCAGTCGTCGTGATGAGGGCTGCAGCGAAGAACGCCCTGAGCGTCAGTAAAGGTGACCTCCTCCTGGTCACCCTCCAATCGGTCGAGATGAGCAGGGTCCATCGATATAGGTAGAATATGTGTGAAAAGGTCGGAAAAGTCAAAAACACGGCAGAGCTTCCGCGCTTGGGAGAGAAGAAAAGAGAGAAAAAGAGAGCTAGAGAGAGAAAGAGAAAGGAGAGAAGAGGTGGAATGAGCTCAGCAAGGGGTTTATATGGTGGGTCAGTTTGTCGCGCGACAAATGGCCACATTGTCGCGCGACAAAGAGCCAGGCACCGAAATGTCGCGCGACAATCCCCCCTCCTCCCTGATTTTTTGACCTCTGTCTCATTTTATCTTCTGCAGAGGCACTTCGGAGAAGCAGTTTTCGGAAAATTGCAAAAAACCGCACACCCATGATAAAAAGTTCAATGAGAAAACTTCCAAATCATCTCTCCGAAAAAATGCGAAAACAGAATGCCGCGATTAAAAGTAGTCTCTGATCTTATAGAAGGACCGAGACCATCAAATAAAAAGAAAAGGCAGAATGCCACGATAAAACGGGAATGGAAAAAAATTGAAAAGGTAGAAAAGAGAAAGAACCCGTATGAGCGCCCAGAGCGAGCGAGAGAAACAGAAATGCAGAGTGACAGGGAGAGCCACACCAAAAGTGACAGCTAGGCCAAGACCGGCTCAGGGCTTCGTTTTGGGTGAGTAAGGCTCCTGATCACGACAAAGGGACAAAAGGACTCCTGGTCAAAAACAGAGAGGGCCAGGAAAAGTCTTTCCCAAAAGAGGGAGAAATAAGGGCATCGAAAAACAGAAAACGATGTGGGCCCACCAAAAGAGAAAACTAAGAACAGAATAAAGATCAGAGATTGAACTTTCAAACAAATTTTCTTTTCAGCACGATACAGAAGAGATGATTTGGAAAACCTCGGACCATCACTCTGCGGAGAGCAAAGAAATCCGAAAACTGCCTTCTGAGTGAAACATCTTCACTCGAGGAAAACATGAGAGTAAAGTTCAGAAAAATACAGGGAAACGGACATCCCGAATAGACCCTGAGAAGTTCTTTTTACCTTCGCAAAATCTACTCTTTCTCTCACTCTAGCAGTCTAAGAGAGGCAATTCACCAACACAAGCCCTCTCCGGAGGCAACGCACAAACACAAGCCCTCTCCGGAGGCAATGCACAAACACAAGCCCTCTCCGGAGGCAATATACAAAATCACAAGCCCTCTCCAGAGGCAAAAGTTACTCATGAAAGTCCTCCCAGAGGCATTTTTTCCTTCTTCTTTCAGATCTAGAAGCCCTCCCAGAGAGGCACAATGGTAGTCCTCCCACCTGAGGCGAAGCCCTCCCAGAGAGGCACAACGGTAGTCCTCCCACCTGAGGCGAAGCCCTCCCAAAGAGGCACAACGGTAGTCCTCCCACCTGAGGCGAAGCCCTCCCAGAGAGGCACAATGGTAGTCCTCCCACCTGAGGCGAAGCCCTCCCAAAGAGGCACCACGGTAGTCCTCCCACCTGAGGCGAAGCCCTCCCAGAGAGGCACCACGGTAGTCCTCCCACCTGAGGCGAAGCCCTCCCAGAGAGGCACAATGGTAGTCCTCCCACCTGAAGGCGAAGCCCTCCCAGAGAGGCACGAACGGTAGTCCTCCCACCTGAGGCGAAGCCCTCCCAGAGAGGCACGAACGGTAGTCCTCCCACCTGAGGCGAAGCCCTCCCAGAGAGGCACAATGGTAGTCCTCCCACATGAGGCGAGAAGATCTAAAAAGCCCTCCCAGAGAGGCACGGTGTAGCAACGGTAGTCCTCCCACCTGAGGCGAAGCCCTCCCAGAGAGGCACGAACGGTAGTCCTCCCACCTGAGGCGAAGCCCTCCCAGAGAGGCACGAACGGTAGTCCTCCCACCTGAGGCGAAGCCCTCCTAGAGAGGCATACGGTAGTCCTCCCATCTGAGGCGCAAAGTGGAACAAATGAAAGTCCTCGAAAGGGGCAATGAGGTAACACAAGCCCTCTGCGGAGGCAAACCAATCGCCAAGCCCTCTCCGGAGGCACTCACAAGTACTTCTATACGCATACACTTTCTTAGAGTTCCTGCGGGAGCCATGGATCAAGGTCTCTTCCAGTCGCCTCAATTCCTTGCAAGCAAGGAGCTTGAGTCGAGAGGGTCTGTAGACACCCCGATCCGTGACCCCCGCAAGAACCCTAACGACCTCCGAGAACTACTATTTTGGGTCCGGGACCCACCCGAGGACCCGGTACTACACTAGGAGGGTTTGTCGCCCGACAAACTTGTTCTTCAGAGAGATTGTTGCACGACATATCACATTGTCGCGCGACAATCCCTGATATGTCGCGCGACAATTCCACTATGTCGCACGACATTCCCCCTCTGCACCAGACCAACCACTTTCTGACACATCAATCTGTCAGAACCATCACTTCAGCCGTTTGTCGCGCGACATTCCCGTATGTCGCGCGACATATCACAATGTCGCGCGACATTCTCCTTTTTTAAGGAAATGTCGCGCGACAATCTCTCCCGAGCAGTATAAATAGGCCAACACCCCCAAGGGTTCAAGGGGCAGCAATGGGAATCTGAGAATTTGGAGCTTTAGATTTGATTTTTATCAAGCACTTTTCTACTATTATCTTATTTCTGAAGAATTATCGAATCTATCCTCGACACTCGACGTGTCCCGTCTCCGGAATCGATTTCTCGGAAATATCTAAAGAAAGAGAAGATTATTATCGCCGGAGATCCCTCTGCCGTATTATATTTTCTTTCTTATTATTATTCTCGTCGGGAAGGTAAAGAAAGTCCCTTCTAGTATTTAAGATTAGATATCTGTGTACTTGTTTTACTTCTGTTATTCTGTCCACGTTTTATTTGAATAAACTTATTGTCAAGTTACCAATAGTCTACCGTTTTCAAAACAAAAGACCCTGATAAAACTACTTTCAAAACCAGAAGAGTAAGTACATTATCGTCCGGATAAACCCTGTTTTCAAACCCCGGACCGATAAAGACTTATCTAGGAATTAAAATCCACATGTCTTGTCTTTTCCATAGACTGCGACGTGTCTGATAAACTCTCCTCAAAGAGTTCATATTCCATATTGAATTAGTCCCGACATAAAGATCCGAACCTTTTTCAAAATAATCACAACTCGAGAAAACCGTCATTATCTGAGGAAATAATACGGAATACTCTTTCAAAAATAAAAGGTTTTTGTCATTTGTCATTACATCTTTTAAATATAAAAACATCGGATCTCGGAACACAAAGGTTTTCATTCCTTTCCCCGTTTTCCCAAATTAGGGTTTTTTTTTTTTAGAAAGTAGTAGACTGTCGGTAAAAGCATCCAAGTTTTTCAACATAGAATAAACATATAAGACCACTAGAGACCGAAAGGGCGGAATGGGTGCTTAACACCTTCCCAAACCGTAATATAGTTTCCGAACCCTATAAGAATCCCGGTTTCGCAGACAAACGTGTAAAGAAAGGCTTGTCTATAGCCTTTCCTCTTACACGACCTTTTTTGTCCGTTTTCTCGTAAAACGTACTGGCGACTCTGAATGAACCCCCTTGCATCTAGAAATAGAACGTAGGGACACTTGATATGAATCAACGAAAACGCTCCAGCAAATGGAACGACGGAATCAGTTCCGACGTCCCATGACCCCCACCACCAACGGGGACGAGACCCGGGGGGCCGCATTTGCGGATTCTCACAATGGGTAATTTCCAAATCCTCGTTGGACCCGTATTTGTTCATGAACTCCTTGACGATATCTCCCCAAGTTTTTGTGTGGTGTTTCTCTAAATCGAAAAACCATCTCAGGGCGGCCCCCATGAGAGTCATATGAAAGGCCTGAGCCAGCTCCGACTCTCCACAGCCGGACACTTGCAAGGATCTGATGTAGGATTGAAGATGGGTTTTGGGGGGTGTGGTCCCTGTAAATTTGGTGATGGAAAGGAGTTAGAATCCCTGGGGTAATCTTGCTTCTGGGTAGAGGGAAAAGGCATTCATATCTGTAATCTCGTCTGCCTCTTTTATCAGAGAAATTCCTCTTTGCAGAATCTTCATATGCTCTTTCAGCTTCTTCATTTCTTCGCTCTCTTTTGACACCTCATCGGGCTGTTCCCGAGCTATAACCAATTCTGGATACACTGCCCGAGTCGGTTGATGTCTGGGTACTCATTAGGAGGGGCTACCGGGGCCGGTGGTGGGATAGGTCTGACGGGGACTTGTGGCCATGGCTGGTATTGGGGGTCAAGGCCTTGCTGAGGTTGTGGCCAAATGATGGGTGGCTCTTGTTGTTGGTAAGTGGGGCCTGAATCCGGGGCCCATTGATTTTGGTTGTTGGGATCGGTCTGAACGGGATCGGGTGGGATGTGACCTGTTTGAGGTAGATTGGTTCCTTGAACTGGGGGAAGCACTTGTGAAGATTGCCCTTGATCTCGATTCGGTGGTAGCCGTTCAAATCCCGGTGGTGCAGCCCGTCCGGCTGACAACTTTTCTACTCGAACTTTGGTATTCTGTTGCTTGTTCGTGAGACTTGCTAGATTCATGCTGACGGTCATCAGTAAACGATGCATCTTGGCTAGAGTTGGCTGCGGTGCAGACGCCTCGGCTAGGCTTTGATCTGTCTCTTGATTCTCGCGTCCATCGACCATTTCAGGTGTGCTTGGTTTTACTAGTCTTCCGGTATGATCTCGATCGGCCCAACCTTCCAGTCTGTCGTCCTATTACGGCTGTAGACGAAACCACGTGGCGAAGATGAAAGAAGACTACGATGCGACTCGATTTTTGCCAAAAGAACCACTAAAAATTGCCGAGAAAAGACTCGAGTTTCAAAAGGTGTTATAAAGTACGACGCAGGGTGGTACATCCCCTACGGTTGTTTGACAAGTTTTTTAGCCGACTCGATCTTATATGCAGCGCAGGTGTACAAAGGGTTAAGGCTTCAGGCTCCCTCCTATTTGGCAAGACCTTGCGATATACCCCAGGGGCGGGTACGTGCAAGAGCCTTTTGATATACTTTTCGGGTACGTGAGTGTTCTCGTCACTCGATATACCTCGGGGGGTGTACTTGGCCAAGGAGAGTGGAAGTAAATGCTTTCGGTTTATGTTGGCCCAAGCAAGCTAACTCCCTACTCACTTATAATACTTCCAAGGGTTTGGGGTAAATTCACACTCGTAGAACCAATGCATGATTTGTGAAAGTGCGTGTAAAGCTCGAAAGGTTGATTTCACGGATATCATTATCTTTATTACGTATTTAAAAAAAAACTCCCATTTTTAGAAAAAGGTTTCTTCTCAATCAATTAACATCAGTAGGGAAAGAGGTAAAAGAAAGTATTCAAAAGATAAATAAAAGTACACATATAAGAGTCTAGTTTTCTAACAGTCCCTAGCAGAGTTGCCACTGTGAGAATCCGCAAATGCGACCCCTGGGTCTCGTCCCCGTTCAGTTGGGCGTCTGAAACGTCAGAACGGATTCCGTCGTTCCATTTGCTGGAGTATTTTGATAATTCATATCACATGTCCCTATGTTCTATTTCTAGATGCAAAGGGGTTCATTCAGAGTCGCCAGTACGTTTTACGAGAGAAAATGGACAAAAATGGGTCGTGTAAGAGGAAAGGCTATAGACAAGCCTTTCTTTACACGTTTGTCTACGAAACCAGGATTCTATAGGGTTCGGAAACTATATTATGGTTTGGGAAGGTGTTAAGCACCCATTCCGCCCTTTCGGTCTCTAGTGGTCTTTTATATGTTTATTCTATATTGAAAAACTTGGATGCTTTTACTGACAGTCTACTACTTTCTAAGTGAAAACTTAATTTTGGGAAAACGGGGAAAGGGATGAAAACATCTGTGTTCCGAGATCCAATGTTTAGTTTTGAGAAATACAAATACAAGTGTCAAGAGTTTGTTTTTAGAGGGAGTTTTACCGTGTTATTTCTCAGATAACGACGATTTTTCTCGGATTTTAACTTATTTGGAAAAAGTGTTGGATCTTGTATCGGAATTAATTCAATATGGAATTAGAACTCTTGAGGGGAGCTCTACCAGACATATCACAATCTATGAAACAGATGGGATATACCAGGTTTTTAATTCTTAAGTAAGTTTTATCGGTCCGGGTTTTGAAAATAGAATTTTATATCCGGATGATAATATACTTACTCTTTTGGTTTTGAAAATGGTTTTATCAGGGTCTTTTGTTTTGAAAACGGTAGACTATTTGTAACCTGACAATAAGTTTATTCAAATAAAACGTGGACAAAACAATAGAAGTAAAACCAGTATATAGATATCTAATTTAAATACTAGAAGGGACTTTCTTTACCTTCCCGACGAGAATAATAATAAGAAAGAAAATATGATACGGCGGAGAGATTTTCGGCGATGATAATCTTTTCCTTCTTCAGATATTTTCGAGAATTCGATTCCAGAGACGGGACGCGTCGAGTGTCGAGAATAGATTCGATAATTCTTTAGAAATAAGACGAGAATCGAGAATGCTTAATGAAAGACTAGAAAATCCGATATAAGCCAATAATTCTTCAATCCCTAAATTGCTGCCCTGAACCCTTCGGGGGTGTTGGCCTATTTATACTGCTCGGGGAAGATTGTCGCGTGACACTTCTCCAAATGGGGCATATGTCGCGCGACAATATGTGTCCAATGTCGCGCGACAAACGGCTGAAGTGATGTTTCTGACAGACTGATGTGTCAGATAGTGGATGGTCTGGTGTCAAGAGGGATTGTCGCGCGACATATCAGTGATTGTCACGCGACAATGTGATATGTAGTGCAACAATCTCTCTTAAAAATAGGTTTGTTGGCCAACAAACCATTTCGGGGTAGTTTTGGGTACTCGGTTGGGTCCCGGACCCAAAAATAGTAGTTCTCGAAGGTCATTAGGTTCTTGCGGGGGTCACGGATCGGGGTGTCTACAAGTGTTAATATCATTACCCAAATAAATAAGATTTGTTTCACCTGTTTAACTAAGTTTAAACATGTCAATTTCAAGTTAATCATGTTATCTATACTAACTCGACACGATATATTCATTAAACATGTTAGTTAGTTCCCAACTCGAATTTGACCAAATCATGCTAACCCAATACCTTAACCCGTTAACTTTGAATTGCATTAGTGAGTTATGTTAAAATTTATATACTGTAGTCATGTATGTCACGTAATTCAAAATATAAAAGAAGTCAAAATATTTGGCTAGCGAGGCTGTGTAGTTGAGTAAAATATTTATTTACCATGTTAATCCAAACACACTGTCTTGCTCTTCTACAAATTAAACACGTACTTTTGCAACATTTAGAAATAATTAAACACAACCCAAGTTGGAGATATTATCAAATATATATATCACCGTGCCGTGCAGAATATGGAGTAGTGGTCAATAAATATTAATTTTGTAAGGCTCACACGGCTCAAGTATTGTTATTTAATGTTAAATACTACTATTTTAATATATGTAATTAAGGAACCGGCAGTTTTTTAATTTTAAAGTAAGTAAACCAAATCTTTTAATTTCATGCAATTAGAGATCTATAATGCAAGACAGAGCATAGTTAATATTTATCAAAATAACACTGAAAAAAAATCTAACGGCTATAACTACCTCTGCAAGATCTTATGGTCAATAATTTTTCTTCTTTTAACACGATATTTTTATTTTTCCTAGAATTTACGGTCCTCCTCTCACCTCATTCTCTCTCTCTCTCTCACACACACACATCAAGTCGTCCGTGCATCCCCTATCTGAACTCCATTTTTCATGTCTAAACTTTAATTAATTACTAGCCATGGCCATACTCTCCTATTTAATGGGTTTAGTAATGGTGGAAATGAATCTCTTTTACTTAAGGTGTGTTAATTTTAAAATTTGCTGAAGTACAAATAAAGCTAATGGTTTGAAAAAGAATAATGGTACATGTATATACTCCAACAACAATTTAAGAGTTATAATGGTAGATCCTCTCTTGAAGATGGGTTATTTCAGCTATAGTTTGGCTTTGGATCAACCTACTACTCCGAATGGTGGCTTGAATTTCAACCTGACATGCAAAGACAACAAATTTAAGGAGTATTAATAATACCAAGAACAAAAAAAAAATAGAATTATACTAACAGTACATTGATATATTTGGTGGTTGATCACATGAAAGGAAAGGAAAATGAAGTTCACTTACACGTGCGGTAGAAAAACCCACATATATCTTAACTATTTTAACCCCCATGTGTAAAAAAGATTTAGAATCTTGAGTTAAAAACAATTTATTTAAAATTTTTATAATAGAAGTACACTGATATATGATCACGTGGTAAGAAAAGAAAAATAAGACTCCTACAAATCAAACATGCACATAGGGTTAGAAAATCTACCCATATCTCAATTATCCTAACCCCCCAAGAGTAAAAAAGAATTCAAAAATTTTTAGAATGCAATTCATATCTCTTTTTAAAATAAACTATAATTAGCAATGCAATTCATATCTCTAAAAATATAAACAATGTTTTTTCTCTTATAAATTGCTAGAATGTAATTGCCACTAACTTTTATGATTTCAATTAAAAATTTGACTTTGTCCTTTTTAATTATAATATTTTTTATGTAACACTCAAATGTACAATTGGAAAGGTTGGAATTCATGTAACATTTTCTTTTTGTCTTTAATTATATTATTTTTCCGTTTCACTTTAATTATATTATTTTTCCATCTCATCTAACTCCCAAATCCTCAATAATTTTTGTCAAACTTATTATAAAATATTATTTTTATGCCGTACAGTGCCCTTGGTCACGGGCATTACTCTAATACTTCGAATAAATTAAAGCATAGTTCGCCAATCTATATATTTTTTTTGCGATGACAATACATTTGAAATTGTTTTATATTTGATTTAATCCATTGTCACCTTACAGAGACACGTACTATTCAAAAAAACATATAGACTTTCTTCTGCTTCTTTTTTAAATTGAGAACTGAAACAAAAACATATTTAAAACAAGCTAAAGTTGCAAACCAACAATAGAAACGAAGCTAAACTTGTTTCTTCAACTTCGTATTTTCTTTGAAAAAAAATTAATATAGATAGTTTAACTTCTAGTACGCAGATTAAAATACGGTTATTCAAACTTCTAATATTATTTATGATATTTCGCATATGAATTACAGTGTGGGTGATTTTGAAACTATCATGTGATTCGTAAATCTAATCAACCTTAAAATGATTAAAATTGGACCCAATCCTTGTTTTCTAACATTTGTAATATGTGGTCCACTATTTTTTTTTTAATTAAAAGATATAATACCTGTGATTTTTTGGTCACAAATTCGGTATCTGTGAATAGAGATTTCTTGGTATTGTATCTATGAACATTTCTCAGTTACATATATATATACCGTATATGTGACCAAGAAATCACAGATACTTAAGTACTGTATTTACATATTTGAGTTCTTGCCAGAGGAAGATAAGATACCAGAGGCATTGCATTTTTTATTAAAAAGTTAGTTGACGGCATCCAAATATTTTATTTTTACACAGGGACTAGATCCTAAAGCCTCCTTAAACCTCCATAAAATAACAATGGCCGACTAGTATTTCTTTATTTATGTCAATATCTCTTCTGTAAGTATATCCCACGGAAAATTTTAAGTGCAACCGGTTCGTACAAACCGGTCCTTTTTATAACATTTTTTTTTGTAAAAAATATCCTCCAATGCCCAGTGGACATATCCCACGGAAATTTTCAAGTGTACGGACCGGTCCTTTTTACAACGTTCTTTTCGTCGTAAAAAACATCCCCCAATGTTTTTACGATTAAAGAAAGTCGTAAAAAGGCCCGGTCTGTACCAGAAACGGACTCGTTTATCCCACTATAATCTACTAAATTTGTTAAAAGAAAAATATAAGATTCCAAGTTATCTGCTCCACCACCAAAATCATAACCCTATAATATTACCCCTTTGTAGAGCCCCAAGCCATCCGGTTCTTCTCTTTTGCCATTGTGAGCACAACCCAACTCATCTGCCATATAACACAAATTCTGACAAATTAAGTGTGGGAGGGGGGGGGGGGGGAGGGGGGGGGGGGGGGGGGGTGAAGCGTAGCTTTGTTGATCCTTGATCAGACCACTAGTCTCTTAATGAACAAAGCCAAGAATTCACAACTTGCGCGCAGCCATTCACTTTCTCTTTCTCTTTTATTTTTCTTTTTTCTTTTTTTATACTTTTTTATATATCAATAAATTAAAGTTCCAAAATAAATTTTCAAGAAGATTGGCAAGCTAAGAACATGTCCCAATAAATTCCAATTATAGCTAATTTGTTTCGTTACTACAAAGTTTTAATAATAATAGAATTATTTATCTAGAAACTAAAGTGTCTTTGCATTATTTGCATATGAAAGTCTTTGTATTGATATGAAAAATAAGGGATTAAATTTGAGGAATGGATGTGGAAATGAGGTTATATAGGGAGTTGAGAAGATAAGGACAGTTTTAGAAGATTGTATTTTTAAAGATCAATTTGTTATAGAACTAAAAAAAAAACTGGTTTTTCTTTAAGTTTATGTTTGTCCGAGTAAATGGTTAAAACCAAAAGAAAATGTTGATTAAGTTATAATTTGGTCTAATGTAGATGCACCTACGTAGTAGGTGGATGGAAATAAATTAACCTTACAGTATCTCTTATAGAAACAACATCTATAAATTGATTAACAGTATTAATTAGTATCCGTCAAGAGACTAACAATATTGTAAATTGCATTAATAATATTTGTGACAGCAACAATTAATATGAACATGGAGATCCACTAACCAATTTCAGAATAATGAGTCTCGCCTCTCGGAAGCATGAGAAACAAACACAAAGCGAGGCACGCTCATGGACTCTTATATCTTAAGCAAAGAGGGAGGTAGTACAACTTTTATTGACTTAATTAAAAGGTAATTAAATAATTGATCAAACTTTTCCTTAGATCTAATACTCCCTAAACTAAAGTAGACACAACGGAGGTAATAAATACATCCATCAAACTACAAATTTTGGACAACTTCAAGCACGGCATCAAGTAAAAATTCCCCACCAAAAAGAGCACTAGCGGTTGCCTTGCTGCAAACAATTTCCGGTTCACGAAAAACATGAATCGGAGTTGTTGACACATACAGTCCTGTCAAAGACATGATCGTTGCTTTCAGCGCCACTGAAGTTCCGGCATTCACCAATTTCTTCACCAAAGAAAGTTTCTTAACACTTTTTTCTTCTCCAAAACTATACTCAAGTGTAACCAACCCTTTGGTAACTCCACCCTCAGTTACCAAAGGCAAATTTAGCCTTGTAATACCTATATTATTAGCACTATGATGAAATAGTTCATTTATAGGCCGGGTCACATGGCCCACGCGTTTATCCCCACGCTTACGGTCGATGTATAACTCAATGAGAAGGTCAAGGCCTGGGTTTTGAACATCGGTGGCGGCTATGGTGTATTCCATGGTTTGGTTCCACTTGGGATTTGTGTCGTTAGACTTGTCAGTTGAAGTTTGTTTTTTGGTTGCTTTGTTGTCCCCAATTGTAACCGCGGCATAAACTTTTGTTTTGAAGATGTTCCGGACGTGCTCAACATCTGTGGCTGAAACTAGGGTTAGTTTGAAGTCTCGGCATACCACATGTGGTATCACTCATGTTTTGAATGTTTTTGGTTGGTGTAGTTTTAGACTGCTTTTTGTTTTTTGGTGTTCTGCTTAAGGAAGAGAGGGAGGGGGTGGTTTAGAGTCTACCTTATTGTTTGGATGTCCTTATATACACAACTAGGAAGAAAGTGTCCTCTTTTTTTTTTTTTTTGTAATTTATTTGTTTATTTATTTATCATTATCATCGTCATCTAATCATCATCATCATCATTGTCGTCATTGTCGTCATTATTATTATTATTGCAACTCTAAAAAATAAAGTAATTTTTCTTCTTGACATCCAAGAAACTTATATTACATTATTTTTTCAAGTCATGTTAACAACTAGATTAAGGCTCCATTTGATAATAACATGAAAAAAGAAAATAAAAACACTTGATTTGGTAAAACGTTAAAAAATAAGTTGAGTAATTTTATAAGAAACTCTATTTTATGCTTTCATAATTTCTTCAATTGAGTAACATCCCATTGGTTTTATGCCCGGAAGGTCGGAGGGATAATCAATTTTAGATAATCAATTTGGTTTTATGCCCGGAAGGTCGACCATGGAAGCAATTTACTTGTTGCGGCGTTTGATGGAGCAATATCGGAGGGATCAAAAGGACCTACACATGGTTTTCATTGACTTGGAGAAGGCGTACGATAGGGTACCCAGAGAGATTTTGTGGAAAGCCCTAGAGAAGAAAGGGGTTAGGATTGCCTATATTCGTGTTATCAAGGACATGTATGAAGGAGCTATGACTAGTGTGAGAACACATAGTGGGTCCACAGAAGATTTTCCTATAACTATAGGACTACACCAAGGGTCAGCTTTGAGCCCTTATCTGTTTACCTTGGTCTTGGATGTACTCACGGAACACATTCAAGAGCCAGCACCGCGATGTATGCTGTTTGCAGATGATATTGTCCTAGTGGGTGAGTCCAGAGAAGAGCTAAATGGAAGGTGGAAACTTGGAGACAAAATTTAGAAGCGCATGGCTTTCGTTTAAGCAGAAGTAAGACAGAATACATGGAGTGCAAGTTCAATAAAAGGCGGAGCACTACTAACTTAGAGGTAAAAGTTGGAGATAATGTCATACCACAAGTCACTCGGTTTAAGTATCTTGGATCCATTATACAAGAAGATGGGGAGATAGAGGGAGATGTAAATCACCGGATTCAAGCAGGATGGTTGAAATGGAGGAAAGCTTCGGGTGTGTTATGTGATAAAAAGGTACCACTCAAGTTAAAAGGAAAATTCTATCGTACCGCGGTTAGACCAGCAATGTTGTATGGGACTGAGTGTTGGGCGGTCAAAAGCCAACACGAGAATAAACTAAGTGTAGCTGAGATGAGAATGTTGAGATGGATGAGTGGCAAGACTAGGAAAGATAAGATCAGGAATGTTACCATCAGAGAGGGAGTTGGGGTGGCACCTATTACAGAAAAGATGGTTGAATCTCGACTTAGATGGTTTGGGCATGTATGGAGGAGACCTGCAGATGCCATGGTTAGGAGAGTTGATCATATGGAGGGAAGCCTAGTTGTTAGAGGCAGAGGAAGACCTAGAAAAACTATAGGTGAAACTATTAAGAAGGATTTAGAGGCGAATGGTTTCACTAGAGATATGATTCACGACAGACCACTATGGCGTCGTTTGATCCATGTAGCCGACCCCACCTAGTGGGATAAAGGCTTGTTGTTGTTGTTGTTGTTGTTGTGAGTAACATCCCATTCACATGCACGTCCAACAAACATTAATTTCTTCAATTTTAGCCAGGTCACGTACGTTATTAAATAGTTTGTAATGTTGTGACATCAGTATATACAATAGTGGCCCACTTGTTTCAATTTGCCAATTATTAGTTTTAGGTTAGACTTTTCCGTAGCTCAATATTGTACTTCACACGCATGAATACTTCATCAACTTATCGAACTAATTCCAAACCCGGGTTGACCGGATTAGTAAGCTATAGCCCAATTCAATTTTTGCAGTTAGCGTTGTAATATATATATATATATATATATATTTATTTCGGTCTAAATTAAATATATTTAATAATTCACCTTTTCAAAAATTATGGGTCTGTCGTGTACGTATTTTACATTACCGTATGTTAATCATTTTTCATTCTCAATTGTGGGACCTTGTGTTAAATTAGATGAACAGGAGAAAAGATGATGACTTAATAAAGAAGATAAAGGGTACGTGTGTTTCTTTCCACGCTGCACTTTCTTATTCAAGCTCTTAGCAGAGAGTAGTTCTTAATTAAATCAATTTAATAACTTAAAACTTCTACTCGACTTTTGAGAATAGTTGTCTAATATATATATATATTTAATAAACTCTACTCAGAAACTGCAAATAATAATTATAATAAAGAATTTTACAATATTTCTTTTTTCCGAATCATATCATTTTATGTAAACTTGGCAGAATCACGTTACACGATGATATGACCCGAATCGACACGAAATTATAAGTTAATGGGTATACTTCTAACAAATGTGGGTGGTTATCGGGTTCCTCCGTTAAACTCAAATGATAACGGTTTCAGTTATGGGTTCACCTTAACGAATTCGAGTGATCCGTTTAGACCCAATACACATTCCATCAAACGATATTTTGGAAATTTCACGAATGATATCAGCTAAAAATTCCTCCCACAAAAATGATGTGGCTGTTGCCTTGCTACAAACAATCTGTGGTTTGTCAAAAACGCGAATTGGAATTGGCACATGTAATCCGGTCGTGGACAAGAGCCCCATGCACGCCATCGAAGTCCCGAAAATTAGCCAATTTCTTCCATGTAGAAAGTTTCTCTACATATTTTTTTCTCTAAATCTATATGCAATTGTAACCGACCCTCTAGGGCATCCAGCGTCGTTACCAAATCAAAATTTAGCCTTGTAATACCTCCTTGGATACTATTAGTATCATGACGAAATAGTGCACATATGGGGTGGCTCATACGGGCGACACGTTTGTCCCAAGCGTACAGTTGGTGTATACTCGATGACAAGGTTTAGGCGTGTCTTAAAGAATATCACTGGTTGCTATGGTTGTAATTGCGTGGTGTGGTTCCACCTGGGATTCGTCTCGTTGGACTTGTCTATCGGAGTTTTTTGTTGGGTTTCCTCGTTGTCCCCAATAGTAACCAAGGCATAAACTTTTGTTTTGAAGAACTCTCGGACATCTTCAACATATGTGGCTGAAACTAGGGTTAGTTCGAACTCTCTGCATGCTACATAATCACTCATGTTATGAATGTTTTGGGGTTGCGGTGTGGCGTGGAGTGGTGGGGCGAGAGAGATGGGCGTGGGATTGGAGGTTGGGTTTAGATGCGCACTAACTTATTGGTTGGATGTCCTTAATTATATAGAAAAACTAGTTTGAAACTAGAAAGCGAGAAACCAAACATAATTTTCTTTTTATTATTATTTTTTAATTTTTTTTTCTTGATATCCAATAAACTTATATTACATTTAGTGGTGTGCATAATTTATTTGTTTTGTAGGTCATATTTTAATTTATATGATTAAATATGAATTTTGTTGAAATTGTGAGATATGTTAATGGCTTAATGACATATTTGACCAATGAACTTTATCAATTTTTTCAATTTGGTCACTAATCTTTTTTTGTGTAAAAATCACTGATCTCTCAATAACATTTCAATTTTTCCGAAGCATTTAACAACGTTAATAGAGTTAACGGAAAAATTGGGAGAAATTTGTGTAAATAAAAATTGTCGATTTTTCCTCAAAATTGGTATGCATGATTGCTTCTATATGTTTTTTGAGATCGTTTAGGGTTTAAATTGAGGAAATGACTCAACTTAAACCCTTAATTTAAAATTTAGACTCACCTAAATTAAATCCTAGACTCACTTCAATCAAAATTTGCTGAAGAAGACGATCAACAAAACTCAAAAAAAAAATATAGAAGCAATCATGTATACCAATTTTGAGGAAAAATCAACAATTTTTTATTTACACAACTTTTCTCCAATTTTCCGTTAACTCAAGTTAACGGTGTTAAATGGTTGGGCCAAATTGAAACGTTATTAGGAGTTCAGTGAGTTTTTAGAAAAAAACAAAATGTAGTGACCAAATTAAAAAAAGTGATAAAATTCGTTGGTCAAATATGTCATTAAGCCTATGTTAATTAAATTGACTTGGATAATTTTTAAGTTATAATGTTTGCTTTACACTCCAAATCATGCGTTTTTTAAGTCCAAAATGATTTTTTTTAAAAAGTTATAACTTTTAATTCATCACTTTTTTAGATTAGACTATTATAATTAAAGTATTCAACATATCAATAAAGTATTCAAGGATCGGAATATCAAATTTATGGTATTTCTATGAATATTCAAAGACTAAACATGTTTGGCAATGAAAAGTATCTCATTTATAGAAGGAATTGACATAGGCTAATTATAAATACACAAGTGTATCATCTCCTCATTAATGCTTGAGATCTATGTATAGAAGGCATACAAAGTCAAATCACCTTATGAGGATTATCTTACTAGCTTATGAGTGGTTGATTGAATGGAGAAGATGAAGAATTTAACAAGTATTTAAAAATACTAACAATGGAATGAGAAACAAACTTACATAATTAATGTAATGCAAACTTCATCATTTGGCCTTAGCAATGAAACTACTCCATGATAGTTGTATGAACAAAAACCATTAAAGTGATCTCCATTTTCTCTCAAGAGTTTCTCTAACTAGATTTCTTACAAGTGATAGATAGAGAAAAAGTGCAGGAAAATTTCTTATATTACTTCCATCTAGATCTAAAAAATTACCTACTTTACATGAGGGACAAAGAGCAATTAAATAGTGGGAGAGCAATGCCCAAAAATGGATATTCTAGTACATTTTCTAAAGATCCAAAGGAAAAGCTCTTGATCCTATCTAGAAATAGAAACTCCAGCTCTTTTGGTGAGTTTCCATGCATCAAAATATGAGAAAGCTGCTTTTGGGGGCTGTCCTTTAAGATCTGGAAGGCCTTGATTGATCAGAGGTTCCTCTGATTGATCAGAGGTAGATTTTGCTCTGCTAGGTGGGCTCTGATCGATCATAGGATTCTCTGATTGATCAGAGGACAGATTCTGCACTAAAAGGTGGCATCTGATTGATCAGAGGCTTCTCTTATTGATCAGAGGACTGCTTCGGAAAACTTTATTCTTCTCTTTTGGCTTCTATCTCTCTTGTACACTTCCCAAAGCTCCCCACATGCTTTCAAAATATATGGGCACAATCAAGACACTATAAAAGGCTAATTTGAGCCATGTTAAAGCACTTCTTGATATTTTTAGCTTGTGCACAAAAGGTGGGTTAATTTAATGAATCTAGGCTAAGATAAACGCGATAATTACAATCAAAATGGCGTTAGCGACTGCAAAATTGCGCGTTTATCAACCCCCCCCTAACTACACTCTTGTTAGTCCCTTAGCAAGCAAAATAAAAATAGCTATGTATAATATCTGAAAATGCATTTAGCGCACGCATTAAGCCTTTGAACTCCTAAGTTCCCCTAAAAACGAGTTGTGTCTCGTGAGGGTTTACAGTGATGATACCCACAAACATCCGAAGTTTGAACTCTAAGTAGTAGAATTGAAGCATTTCCATGAATTGATTCAAGTGTTTGACATTACTATTACAATTTTCGAAATGTTGGCATTTGAATGACGATCTCTATTGCTTACAATCTCCTTTAGAAACTAGATCCACATTCCCATTTAAACACACTATGTATATGGATCTTTGACACAATCATTCTTAATCACAAATAGTTCTATTCATCAATAGTGAAAGAGAGAAATCTTTCAAAAAAAAGCTCAAGAACTTTGTCAATTTTAAGCACTTTTCTTTATCTTTTACTTTGACTTTTTGCTAAATTAGCTCAAGGTGGTTTGCATCTCTATGGAGGGCAGTTGTTTCACTTTGTGATTTTGCATTTATAGCTTCTTTTTTTTTTGCACAAAGGAAGCTATTCACCCTTTTTCCATATGGTAACATTTGCCTATCCTTAATATTAGACAAAATGACTTATGGATTTAGTCAAGTGAAGCTTAATGTCAATATTAAGTTTAAAAGTCATCCAAGTTTTCAAATTTTTTGTAAGTGCCATGCATGTGTCCCTCTAAGGAGGATCTTTTTGAAAGAGCTTTTATTGCATTTGAACATTACTTCTCTCAACACAAGATGAAAATCACTCTATGTGATACCAAAGACTAAATCAAGCCACAACATTATGCATATTCATAGGAAACTACAAGGATCAAGAATCTAAATGAAGCAATGCCAAGAGATTATCACTTAACTACCTATCCGAATCAAGAATTTCTTGCCAAAAAACCATCAATTCAAGGACAATTAAAAAAAAATTGATCATCAATTTTCAAACTTCAGTGATAAGATAGTGAAATCGATCCTAGCATGGAGAAAATTAACATGAAAGAAAGCATGCTTGAAAATTTGAGATTTGAAAGTGCTCCCCCTAACTTAAAGTTGGCATTGTCCTCAATGCTTTCGAAGACGACAAAAAAAATGGGCGAATTCTTGAAAAATTAATTTCCAATTTCTCCAAAAATAAGCTAGAATCAATTTCAAAGTTACGGTATATACAAAAATCTAAGAAAAATGGGTTAGCATTAGTCAAACATAACATGCAAAATTAAAACTCAAGCTATCACAAGTAGTTATGTTTAGATAATCCAACAACCCAAAAAGAAAATAAAGTAAAATAAAAATAAAAAAAAAAAAAAAATGGAGTTTCAAACTTAGGAGGAGTGACTGTGCTTCTTCTTGGACTTGGGTTGGTAGAGGATGAAGCCATTGGAGCTTGGGACAAGTGGGTTTTAAAAATTTTGGTGGATTTATGAAGAGCTCGAAATTGGGGATCTATGGGGTCAAAATTCAAGATTTGGGTGGATTTGGGTAGAAATTAATGGATGAGAGTGAGGGTTATGTGCTTGAGATGATAAATGGGTAAATGAGAGGCAAAAATTTGAATTTTAGTGAGGATTTTCGAAGTTGGAGGTGGGGTGAAGAGTATGGATTTTTAGTGAGAGAAAATGGTGGGCTTGATGATTTTTGGGTGAAAATGGAGAGATTGATGGAAGATTTGAAGGATTTAATGGATGAATGATCTTTAATGGAGTGTTTGATGGAGGTATTTTGGTGTTTGAGATGATGAAGAGATGGTTTATGGAGGATGGGAGAAAGATGAGCTCGAAATGGGCGAGAAGGGGCTTTTTGGAGCCAAATTTTTTTTTGGAAGAAAAATCACCTCTGATCGATCAGCCATGCAGCAGTGGACACAATTTTTTTTTTGAAAGTTTGTTTTTTTTGCTTTTGGTCCATTCACTTTAGTACCTCATGACGTGGCCGAATACTTCCACGCTTATGAACCCAAGTATAAGTTGTCAAGTTATAATATTTGGTAAGTCCAAGTGTCGAACCACAAGGATAGTCGGAAAGACGATGAAGCGATTATGAGTCTAAGGCTTTGTTTAAAGAAGTGGATTGGTTGATTTTAATTGTTGATTTTAAAGTTATGCAAATTAAAGTGATGTATCAAATGATGTGAAAAGGCTAAGGCATTATATAATTCATTTGCTTTGCAACATTATGTAGAATCAATCTCATTCGAAGTTCTCAATGCAATTCCTAAGTGTTAAGTATCTTACACTTTTCTAAGTAAAAGGGTGTGAAGCAAAAGCAACCCATTCCCATATAAATGCCATGTAAAGAAAAGGTGTAAGTAAAACTTAACACAAGTGTATCTCTCCTTTGTATCTTGTAATCAAAGGGTGTGAAGCAAGGCAACACATTCCCATATAATGTTCAACCAAGATACAAATTTAAGATACACTAAAAATAAAAGGCATAAATTTAAACTAGGCATTTGAGAACTCATTGTTAGTTTCCCCTAGGCAATTGACTTGATTATGAAATTGGCCACTTAAAGAGTTAAGCACAATAAATCATAACATTTCCTTTGCCTAAGATTGGGAGGTCTAGGTGGTGGATGAACCGTACGGTATAGACATATTTGATAATACAAATTGAATTCTTAGGGTGATTAGTGGAGTTGTTTATGACATAAACTTAAGAGATCCTCTTTGACAACACCTTAACTAAGAAATATTGAGTCTCAAAATCACATAAAGTGTAGAAAGCACTCAACATATCATTAAAGCATTCAAGGATTGGAATGGTGTTTCCATGAATATCAAAGACTAATCATGCTTGGCAATGAAAAGTATCTCATTCATAGAAGGAATGGACATAGGCTAGTAAGAAATACACAAGTGTATCATCTCTTCATTAATGCTTAAGCACTAGGTATACAAGGCATATAAAGTTAAATCATCTTATGAAGATTATCTTACTAGCTTATGGATGGTTGATTAAATGGAGAAGATGAAGGATTCAACAAGTATTTAACAATACTAACAATGGAATGAGAAATGAACTTACATAATTAATGCATTGCAAACTTCATCTTTTAGCCTTAGCAAAGAAATTTACTCCATAATAAATGTAAAGACAAGAATTATAGAAGTGTATTCCATTTCTCTTCAATGAAGATAATAAATTACAAATTCTAGAGAGAGATAGTGATATACAAGACAAGCAAATAAAATTATTAATAATCCAAAAGTCTAAGTCCTTTTTTCAATACAATAATGGAGACAAGATATATAGATGAGTGTGTTGTCTCTTTCTCTCTCTCTACTAAAGTTCCAAAGAGAAACTATCCCCTTTGTCCATTGAAAAATAGCCATTCTTGTATAAAATACAATATTCTAGGAGATAGTGATTTGTACCACTTTTTAGCCTCCAAGCTAGCTATCAAAAATAGGGGAGGTGTCATAAAAGACAAAGCAAGCCATCTAGATTTATTTTGGCTTGAGCTAGATGGATCCAAGTGATGGGAGAAATTCCTTGATTGATCTAGCAAAAAGCTAGATAGATCCAACTCTTGTTGTCAACCCTTGATAGATCAAGGAGTGAGCTTGATTGATCCAACTATTTGACTTTTCCTTGACTTTTTGCTTTAAAGGCCAAAAATTGCTTGGTTGATCATTCTTCTTGTACTCAATAAAGTCCTCAAGATCTAAAGGCAATAAAAATAAACACAAAAATGCCTTTCCAAGCAATGTTAAATACAATATATGCTACGAGACTAATCGCGAGATAAATTAGCAAACAGAATGGTTTTAGAGAGTTAAACACGTCAAACGACTCCGAAAAAGAGCATATTAATGACAATATTATGCGTTTATCAACTCCCCCAACTTATCTCTTGCTAGTCCCTTAGCAAGCAAATTCAAAAATATCTAAGTATAATAACCAAAATTGCATTTAGCACATGCATTAAGCCTTTGAACTCCTAAGTTCCCCTAAAAGACAAGTTGTGTCTCGTGAGGGTTTACAGTGATGATACCCACAAACATCCGAAGTTTGAACCCAAAAAAAGTAGAATTGAAGCATTTCCATGAATTAATTTAAGTGTTCGGCATTACTATTACAATTTTCGGAATGTTGGCATTTGATTGATGATCTCCATTGTTATTATAATCTTTTAGAAACTAGCTCCACATTTCCATTTGAACACACTATGCATATGAAATTTTGACACTCACCCTTAATCACAAATAATTCTATTCATCAATAGTGGTAGATAGAAATCTTTCAAACTCAAAAACTCAAGAACTTTGTCGATTTTAAGCACTTTTCTTTATCTTTTACTTGGACTTTTTGCTAAATTAGCTCAAGGTGGTTTGCATCTCTATGGAGGGCAGCGGTCTCACTTTGTGATTTTGCATTCGTAGCTTCTTTTTTTCTTTTTTTTTTTTCTTTTCTTTTTCTTTTCATCAAAGGAAGCTCTTCACCCTTTTTCCATATGGTAACCTTTGCCTATCCTTAATATTAGACAAAATGACTTATGAATTTAGTCAAGTGGAGCTTAAAGTCAATATTAAGTTTAACAATCATCCAAGTTTCCAAATCTTTTGCAAGTGCCATGCATGTGTGTCCCCTCTAGGGAGGATCTTTTTGAAAGAGCTTTTATTGCATTTGAAACATTACTTCTCTCTACACAGAGATGGAAACAATTCTATGTGATACCAAAGACTAAATCAAACCACAACATTATGCATATTCATAAGAAACTACAGGCTCAAGAATTTAAATAATGCAATGCCATGGAGATTATCAATCAACTACCTATCCAAATCAAGAAATTTCATGCCAAAAAACAATCAATTCAAGGTCAATTTTTAAAATATATGGATCATCATTTTCAAACTTCGATAAGATGGTGAAA